>KK120028.1:88429-110435 GCA_000611955.2 Stegodyphus mimosarum | reverse complement strand
TTTATACATTAACGTTAAAAAAAATTTTAACTAGACATCAAATAATTTGATTTTATTTTTTCATTGCGTCGAAGTATAAGTTCTTACAATTTTAATACATTTTACCAAATCGAATTTACCTCTCATTATGAGACACTTTGTCTCTTAAAAAGTAAATATTTTCTTGTAGCAATTTAATATGGGTAGACGGACAATATGATTGATCAGTTAGTTCTTTAAAAATTAATGGAAATATCGTAAGTAGAAAGAAAATTTGAAATACATTTTAGGGTTTTACTTTAATTTTTAGCCCAAAGGGAATATCTCATAAGGGCTATTAATTTCGTTTTGGAATTTTGCGTTGGTTCACTATAAACGTCGGTTCACTTTTCAAATTGTTGCTACCAAATATTATCGCCCTGTGTTATATTTAAAGAAATTAAATACTGAAGAAACTGCATACATGCATGTAAGTTTCTCGCATTGTGGTAAAACAAAGCCATCCAGTTTTTTAATAACGTAATCCTTCACCGAATATGGGAATCTGGAAGCCCAAATTTGTAATTTCTTTCATTATTGATTTCATTAACACTTCAACGAATTTTTGATTAACAAACTCAACGATTTCAAAGCGAGCAATGGCAACACTGTACGGGAGAAAAACATTTTTACCTTCAGCGCGCGAGTCTGTGTATCGGAAAATCTAAAGATATGCTTATTTTAAAATTATTTTGCAATATCGCCGTTGAATTGAATTTTGTGGTTTAAGTTCTAAAAACATGATATTTAATACATAAATGGAACACACAAAACGTTAAAATACGTTAAAATGTAAAATCTGAAAGCTTTCAGATTTTTTTCATGTATTTAATCTTGGTATATAGAGAAAATTATGTAACGATATTTAGAAATAAAAATATAAAACCACTATTTACTTCAACTAATAGTACTATTGAGTAATTTTGCGCATTTACTTATGTAACGGTTACTTTTATTTTTGAACAACCTTTTCTACATATTCTAATTTCAAACCTACGTTTTCCTGCCATAATGAGTTTTCAGGATTAAGATTTATGAAAATGAGGTGAAAACGAATATTTAAGCTAAAGTCTGTGTTACTTCAATAGTAGAGCTGTTCTGCCTTTTGGCTACTGTCGTTTTTTATCTTCAAATAAGAGTCAAATTCCCTAGTTGATTATGTGCAACTTCGGCTGGTTATTAAATTAGTTTTATATCTTTTATTTTGGCTTAAAGTCCAAGTGGAGGCTTACTGTACGCCCGAAAGGAACCACCTCTTCATTTCTTTTCGATTTGGACTAAAGGGTAGTATAAGTCTTCTTTGGCCTTGATACTCAAAGAGCTCAGCGAATAGTCGCTACACAGTTCTTCAGTGTTTTAGCTTACGTGGGAATTCAGATTAGCTAGGATATTACAATATATCACTACAATATTTTCTTCTCTGTATATTTTATATGTAAAAATATTGGGTCTAGCAAAAATTTCCCGCCACCTCGAACACCGTCGGCGCAAATCGTTCGCGTTGGCGTCTTGAATCATATTTTGTCAAACGATTTCATCATCTGAAAGAAAGCGACTTGCTTCAGAAAATACTGTGTCGCGAAATTTGTAAAGAAAATGTCGTTAAGGACAAGGTGTCTGAAATGGAACTATTATGTTACTAGATTAGAACTATCATTTACTCCCAGTTCTGTTGCAAAAAGTCAGCCAAAAATGCCGCCAAATCATGTGTATAGCTTTAAGTACTAATGTTGTATCATATGATGCTGTAAAGGTTTAGTACGAAAAAAAAAACAAAGACAATGACATTTAAGAAGCAGATCGCTCTGGCGGGCCTGCTTATGTTGATGAGGCCTGCCTGACAGAACTTGCGGAAGAAGATCAATATGAAACCACTCGAAAGTCTTCTAAGGAGTTAGACATTTGTGTCATGTCGAATAGTCGCGCTATGCATTGCCTAAATTTGACGTATAACTTCAATCCTTGGTCCGGCAAGAGGTGACTCAAGCAGGTAAGGATAGACGCGTTCGGGCCTGCACTAATCTGCTCCAATATCAACGCAAGGACAAAATTCAAAATTCGTCATTTGTGTTGAAAAGGGGATTTACTTCAGCAATACAGGCCGAAAAGGGAGTTGGCCTGCTTCCAGTGGGAATCCGTATCAGAAAATGGCAAGCATGATACTAACAATGTTTGCTTTAGAAAAGTAATAAACTTGTAACAAATGCAAAGGGGTAAATGAAAATGCTTTGTTTGTAGGTTTCAAATTTGATCAAGATTCTATCCTTAATTTTTCGAATCACTAGCTCTAACATTAAACCCAAAAGTTATAATTTAAAGCTTGATCTCTTTTTCACAAGTGTATCTTCCCATCCTATGTAAGCTTTACTTCGTGCGTAATTAATCAGTGAATAAATTTGGAGCACCTAGGAAAAGCTTTGCAACATCAAAAACCTGAACTTCCCACTGAATTTTTAAGATTATAAGGTATCTTCTCCCTCCTTTCTGCATGCCTTCCTCGTGTAACGGTAGCACACTCGGCGCGTATCGAGAGGTCCAAATTCGAGTCCCGGTGGAGGCATTGCTCATTTTTCATCTGTCCTGCTGCAAAATAACCTAATGACTCTAAAGTGGCGGCCGAACTAAAAAGTGGTGGATAGATGATTGATTCTTCACCACCAAGATGTGGCGATTGGGTCCTGTAATACCCAGTCGTTTTTTAAAACGGGGAGAATATAAGGTATTTTCTCCTTCCTTTCTGAATGGCTTCGTAGTATAACGGTCGCATATACGATGCGTGTCGAAAGGTCAAAGATCTAGTCCCGGCGAGGGCAATGCTCATTTTTCATCTGTCCTGATTCGAAAAAACCTAATGACTCTGTAAGGTTTTATAATTACTATTAGATTATTCCTACTCATATAGTGTCGAATTTTCCTTTCATGAAACATTACAGTCAATCGTTTACTTTTTGCCATTACCGCACTGTTATTCACCTTTCTAACATTGCTTAAGAAGATGCAAACAGCTTTCTTGACAGTCAATTTTATTTATTTTACTTGTATATAACTTACTGTATGTTAAACTGGGCATGTTGTATCGCACTTCTGTTGCAAAGCGTTTTTCCGCTATGATTTTTATTCAGTTATTACAATGCAAGTTAAAGAAATGCAACGCAGTTTTCATGAATTAATCGCTAATCACTTGTAAAGTTAAGATATCTTCTTGGCAATTATAAATTATTACCAAACTTTAGATATATTGGCTGCGAATCATCGCCAAGTAATAACTGGAATTTGAGAGGGGTGAAGAAGACAATTTATTTAAGACAAGAAAGAAGGACAGTATGACAAAAAAGAAGGCAACCATATGCTTGAAACTCGGGCACACACTTGTGATGAGATAACTTAAAAACAGTGAGAGAAATGTAAAATTCAAAGTCATCTAAGCCAGAAGAAGAAAGGTACACAAATTAGTTTAATGCGAAGATGACTCAAAACTTAACAGGTGTGGATATCAAGTAATGGCGATTGTAATGCAACGCCAAAGACTGCAAACCTCATTTTACCTAGCAACCTAGTTACATGAGCCCGAGAGGCAGAACACAATGTGTCTTACAATTTAAAACTTACTTTAAATACATTCTGGCGGGAAAGCGGAATGGAGAAGTGACAGTAAGGATCCAAACCATTAAATAACTTATTAAAAAAATAAAGGAACCTTACACCCTTTACAAAAGAAATGATAAATGTTTCAGTAGAAGTGTATAATATACCAAACGATTTACTATTACCCAATGCAGCCTATAATAGTTGTTTTCATTTAAGAGCAGCACAAATACGTATCATATATCATTGTACGTCAGGAAAAATAAAATATCAGTATTTTATTACAACTGCGTATAGTTCCATGGCAATGCACACTGAACAATTAAGAAAAGGCTTTAAAAGAGAATGGTTTGAGGGAAAAGAAATACATTTATTTCTTGACAAAAAAGTTGTTTCTAATCCTATCGGAACTAGAGTTAAGACTTGAGGGTGAGATCTTTAGAATTAATCGAAAGACTGTATTGCTACAGAATGCATTTCTAGTTAATCCCACACCGTATAAAATGTTCTAATATATGGTGGTACTCTTGTTACAGTCTTTAGTTATCTCCTGGAATTCTTCTTTATATTTGTTTGCAGTGGTGTATTTATGAAATGGAACCACACATCATCTGAATGTTTGACAATTCCCCATGTTAAAACTCTCTGGTTAGCAAAGGCCGTACATATACAGCCTAGAATATTTTTATGACGGCTTTAGGAAAGTATATACATATGAATCTTGAAGTATGTTCGAGAAATTAAAGCAGTGTAATAAAAGTACATAAATCCATGTACAAAGCATTTTGGCAGAAGCAAAACCTCTTTGTTATTTTTGTTTAGGTAATTTAGGGTTTCTTAGCGAAACGGATAGGTTTAAAACACAAGTAACGTTTACTATTTTTTTAATTCCAAATATGATTAGGGTTCATTAGAACTTGGACACCTCACGATTCAAAATGCGCCATCACGTAATTCCTCTTCTGTTTGCCTACAATCAAATTTTGTAATACTGAAATGCAAACACATTTTTTGCATATACAAACGAAATAGTCTAATATAATAAATAAACAAATATTTTTTACTACATTAGACTGACTAATTCGGAATAATTATGACAGAATTCTTCATAAAAATTCTTTTGACAGAATCACAATATGACTATTAAAAAAATCTACTATTTAAAAATATGAAGTACCGTATTTCCTAGCGTACTTTGGCCCTTTTTTTACTACTAACTTTGTCATCCGATATTCCAGATTGGAAAATTATGCGAGTAATTTAATTTCCGAAGAACGCAGTTCAAGTAAAGCCATAATAAATGAAATGTAGTCATGGATAAACTACTGGTAACTATTACAGTATTATTTCTTTAAAAGAAACCTGCATTGCCGCAAGACTACATAGTAGTATTAGCATTATAAATCTGACGGATATTGAGCTAATATCTGACGGTAATTGAGCTCAATTACCTCTGTAAAGCCATAAAAGAACTCACATGAATGAGTCTTGACCGAAGTTCTCAAGATGGACATCAGAACATCTGAGGAAAGAGGAAGGAAGGAACAAATACCCAGCTTCCAAAAGAGAGAATACACAAGAAATAAGAAAGGCTACAATAATATGGAACATAAATAATAGAAGTAAGGTGAAATCCCATGCCTAGTGGCATGGAAGTGGCAGGTGTTCTAGCACAAGTTTCTTAAGTGCTAGAACACCTGCCACTTCCAGGTGGCTTGTGAATCTAAACAAGTTATGTTTCAAAAAATAAATGCAAGGAAAAGTAAAAACGGATGAAATGCTAATTCAAAAATACAAATACCGACTGAATACACTGAATTAAAATTAAAGTAATCAAGGGAATACAGTTTACCAGTAAATTAGCCCTCAGAGAGAAAAATTATGTATAACAAAGAAAGGCAAGTGTTATGGGAGTGCTTTAAAATTATCAGAACATAGCACTAAAAGAGTTAGGAGCAAAATTACGCTAGGAAGTATGGTAATAAGTATCGCTTTTATTTAACTTCGCAAGATAAATTCAGTTAAAATATCATTTGAAAATTTTGGAAATATTCTACTGTTTCCAAAGATGGTTTTTTTATTACAGCTGTATTGCAATAATCCGAACTGTGTTACTAACAATCACCTTAGCGGTCACTTCCTTACTTTATAGATCTATATTAATCGAGACAGTAATACATTCCGTACCCGCTTGCAGTTACAATGTAACCTTGCTTCTCTACCTAAAGTTAAAAGCAATCTTTTGCTTCGCGAATTACGTTAAATCTTTTTTAATGCGTCCGTTGATACATTCTAACACCATTTAAAAGATTTTTCTTTTTGATTGTTTAGAGTTTCTATTCAATCTTTGGTAATCTGAATATTCCATAATCAGAGCAAGTTCAATGATGAGTATATTCAGATTAAGTGAATCCTAATTTTTATAGAAGGTACTACAGAGGCTGTTCGCACATTTTTTAGACGATGTATATTGTATTCCCAAAACTAAATTACATAAAATTTTTGTGTTTTAAATGTTCTTTTTGACATCCCTTATTCTGAACTATCTTTCGACACGGCAATTTCCAGGATAATAATGCCTTTTGAAGTGTCATATTAGATGTATTCTATCCCATTCCTCCCGAAGAGATTTCCAGAGTCCGTTAGGGTTTTGGGACAACGTTTGGATAATGCAATTTTTAAAAGTCCGAAAGCACAAAAATCCATAGGTGATACATCGGGAGATTTAGTAGGGATATCAGTGAAGAGTATGGCCTTGATACCAGTTTTTTGCTCCATTTCTTTTAGGAAATTTACAGTGGATTTTGATGTGTGACTGCTAGCTTTGTCCTGATGGAGACTCACAGATTGATGGCACTGTGGGTAAAGCGATGGCATTTCATTCAGAAAAATTGGCGATAAAATATGTTCCTGATAGCATTTGGAGTTAATCTTGACATTTTTTTGCACTCTCTTTATTTTTAACTTGCCATTATAAGAAAAACCAACAACAATCATGAATCTCTTAGAAAAATTTTCTTTCGATTCTTTGAACCATGTACTTAAATTTTTTCCCCCTTTTATGATAATAAATGGCTCTTTTTTTGTTACAGTCATTTAAATACACCCATGCTTCATCTTTTGTGACAATGTTTTTCCATTTTTCTTTGGATAACTGTTTCTCATATAGAGTTCTGCAGCGTGTCCTGCGTGGAGCGATATGCTTTGGAAGAAGACGATGCACATTGCGTTTTTTCGCTTTCTTAAGATTCAAATCAACGTTTATCATTTTGTTTATAGTGGACACCGAGCATTTTAATGATTTTGCAACTGTTCTTTGACTAGGGGGATTTTCTTTTAACATTAAACAACATACCTTTGCAATAGTCGAAGATGTCCGTTTTTTCCTTGGATACTTGTTTGGAATTTTTGTCCCACTTGAGGCTCCAATATGACGTTTTGTTTTCCTTTCTTGTTGATGATATTACCTGTCGAGGCTTAAGATATCACAAAACCATGACTCTCACATCTTTTTTGGATAACAGAGTATGCATATTTCTCTTCGGAAAGAGCGTAAATGTAGCCTTCGAACCACTGCTTTGTTAAATTCGCCATTTTGAATAAAAGCAAAACTTTCAAGCCACAAACGATAATTTTGACTTTTAAAAACATAGTACAATTGCAATTACTTCCTTTGCAGCAAACGATTTTTTATTACCGCTTAACAAAATCGTCTAAAAAATGTGCGAACAGCCTCTGTATTTTAAGTTTATTTACGGATGGTTTCAAGAAATCTGTAATTCATAATCTTATTATTTATTCCATTTAAACTTTTAAAATATTATTAGCCGCATATTGACAGTTAAAAACGCATAAGAGTTCCTCTATTCATAATTATACTATTATATTTGGAAATTGGAAAGGAAACCTAAGGTCAATAATTTAAATAAGTTTTCATTCAAATAGCAAAAAATACCATTTTGGTCATTTTAAAGAGCTTAAAGCGATAAAATTTCATTCCATTATCAGCTATACTGTGAAATTTATTGAATATTTTCTGGGTATTATTTAATTGTTTCTTACTTCTTGTACGAAGTAATGGAAGTAATCACGAACCATTCCGGGTATCATATTTCAACGAAAATATCTTTTTTGACCGCTATGGAATACAATTTAACCATGTTTTTGTGTTACATCTGTACATTAAGGTCAGAAAAAAGGAATCGTTTTTCCCCAAACGAATTATAAAACTGATTTAAAATTATTTAAAATGGATTCAGAAGCGTTTTCTCCATGGCATCTGTACGTACATATGTATGTATCTACGTACGTATGTATGTACGTACGTATGTATTTTCTGAGTCAAAAACGAATAGACTCAGAACGTTAAAATTTTGTATATAGGACAGCTATAATATACCTTCCTTTTTGGTTGCAATCGGCCGCACCAAATGTATATATGTATATATGTGTGTGTGTGTATGTGAGCGTGATGTTTTAATCTGTAGATGAAAACACGGGAACGTTTTAGCAGATTTCGATATTCGTCATGGCTGTAAACATGGCTGAGTGCAAAGGTAATTCTGACTGAAGGAAAAAGCTATGATAACGTATTTAGCACAACAGAGCTCTAAGATCACAGTCATTATTTTTACGCATATCAAATCATCCTATTGCAGCCAAGATATTTTTAAGCATACTTGAATACAATAATTTCCGAATACACAAGTTTTAAAGTACTAAGTCATCTTAAGCAAGTAAGCAACAGCAGCGTGGATGAGAATCATCTTGCCAGAAGAAGCGTCTTATGCGTAAGAGAATCCCGCAATTCAAAGGAAGAAGGGAGGGAATAAAAATTTCAATTCTGAGTTAAAAACGTTTTCTTTTACAATTTAGTGATTGGGCAGGAGGTATCTGTATTGAACGTTACGTAACATGGGAAGATCTCAAATTTGGGGGGACAGCTGAGTTGGGTGAGCATCAAATCTAGACTAGTTAATTTTGAGGTCGCCAATTATTTTTACAGCAGCTATTGCATTTTGTTATATCTTATGTATATATATATATACCTACTCTGTTACTCAGTTCCATGAGCTCAGTTTTTTTAATTCTTGTATGTTGGTGATTTCTGCATTTTTTGCTTTAAAAATGATTGAAAATGATTGTTTTTATCTTCCGGTTAAGATTTTTATACCTTTAGTTAATATGCATGCAATAGCTGTAGCATTATCAACAATTTAAAAGTTGTTTAATTGCGGATAAGCCTAATTTTTGTTTGCCATAGCAGCCTTACTTGTTTACATTTGAAACTTAGCAGAACAGTAAATTCAGTTTCTGTACCTTCAGAGCATTGTTGCCGAGTGGGACCAAAATTAAACTTTCATTTTTGTGAACCGAAAAATCTGCCTTCTTGTCTGCTGGAGAATTGCTTGTTTTTGCTTAGAAACTCTAATTTAAATTCTAGAAGTTGTTTTTATTTTATTATTTTAACTGTATTTGTTGTTTTATTTTTTCTATATTTTTCAATGTAATGAAACTATTCTGAGGTTTTATGTTCCTTTGTCGTGCTGCAAATTGAGATCAGAATTAATCGAATGAGAAATATATCTCTAATTAAATTCTAGGAAATGAAGTTTAAATGAAATGCAGCAAAAACTGCGTACCATTTCATATTTCGTGCAAGAAAGTCTTTTTCTTTATATTAACATCAGTGGATTCAAGGCGTTTCAAAACAAATGCAAACAAAACAAATGCATTCTATACTTATGTATGTTAGATGTATTCAAATAGAATAAATTTATATATGCATTTAGGAATATTGTATATTACAAATACAAGATTAACAAATTGAAGAATATCTGCATATTAGATTTATTTAGTAACTAAATGATTTAACTTTCAGTCATGCAAAATTGCAGTTTAAATGAGCAGTGAAAAATATTTTAATGATTTCCACATTCCATTCTACACAGATGAAATTTCATTTACCCGTTTCTCAATTTTATGTGAGTTAAACGCCATCTTTTTACATGAAATAAATCAATGTAAGTGTGATAATTTCATTGCATATACAGTAATCTTTACGATAGCTATTACAGTAAATTATCAAGTTTCCAAAATGGTTTCCCTACGTTTTAATTACAGCTATTGATATAAACTTCTATAAAAATTATAAGATAGGAGCCGTACAAAGAGAGAACAAATACTCAAAATTCTTCTAAATTTATAGTTTCTATGCAAGTGTTTTTATTTTATTATTATAACGTATTCTTTATTGTAAAATACTTTATTGTAATGTGGTTACGCAAAAGAAATCTGTTTCTGGTGAAATCAGCAAACAGAAATTTCACAAAAGGTTATATAATATATAGACACCAAATCCATCATAAAATATTACATATCTAGCTTTATGTTAAATCGAAATAGTAAATTCAAAATGTTACAGAAAAGGAGAACAGTGAAGTAAGGTAACAATCCTTGAAGACCAGGTATGCATCTTTTCACGAACAAAGACGCTACTAAAAGCTTTTACTCATGATTATGATAGAGCAAGTTATAATCAAAGCGAATAGAAATTATATACCCTAAGAGACAGGAATAGCACTGTGTGGGGGGAGACGAAGAGATAAAAAGATCTGTCAATAGCATATGTGAGATCTTCCATTAATTCCAGCATTCGCTCCAGAAAATAATTATATTGCAATATGAAACGGAATAAAAGGAAATACACCAGAAAAAGTATTCATTACACTGACGGATTAATAGTTCTCAGATTAATAATATGCAACAATCCTTAATAATGCGAATTTGAGCCAAGGGTGTTAGAGATTTGCAATTCATTAACATATCCCGATTGGCTTTTCTAGACAACTCGGTTAAATCATTTTGGTTTTGATAAAGAAAAGCATTTGTACGTAACACCCTGGACAAATTCTTCTCTTCTGTAGTTAGAACGGAGGAAATAGTTGGATATTATTAAGCCAATTCAAGTTGTGACTTCATTCTGCACTGAAGTTCAAAATGTACTTTAGTATAGTGTAAAGTAATGCAGTTCTGGAGCAGAAGCGGAAGGCTACCAGCAAACAAAAAGATATAGCTTAAGAAAGAAGATATATCTTTTAATAAAAGTTCTTTAATTTCAATGAAAAATTTCAAAATTTGGCGCAGGCAAAAATTTAAGGGAGGTGTAAAACATCAGCGAGTTTTCAACTACTCGCTACTACAAATTAACACTGTTTTGTTTGCTTGATTTTCTCCCGATAGTGGAGAAATAAGTTTGTAGTATTTTGTTAAAGAAGTTAAAGACACACTAAACCCTTCCAAATCAGTAAAAACGAGGATTTCAGTTTTACCCTCTTTATAGACTGGAATCAAATATGCTATCACTAGACCGACTCATTCCAGCAAAAATATTCTAGTAAGCAACATTGTCCAGCCAGATTGCGTTGAATCAAATGCATGGTTTTGGGATTTGGTTTATATGATTATGGCAAAGCCTCCGAGGGCTGTCTGCCTGAGGGGAGGGATGCCTTCATGGAGGACTTTGTAAGTCAAATGCATGGAAGAATCGGTTAAAAATGTCGCGCGTAATATTCTGAATAAGATTCCCATTAACCGTTCTGATGGCATAGGTTTCAAAAAGTAAGGAAGTTATTCTAACCGAAATACAGAAAAAGGTTAAATTCTGTAATGAGATGGAAAACTCGAAAAGAGAAATTCAATAAGAGGATATTGGAAAATATATTCCTTACTATATCAAGAAACCAGTAAGGATATCAAGGTAAAAGAAAGAAGAATTTTGCATAGTATATGGCTCAGGGATGAAATGATTTAAAATGGTAAAGATAAAAAGAAATGACGAAGACAAATAAATTACTGCTCGCAGTAGAATGAATGAAAATAATAACTTATGGAACAAAAAAATGAAAATAAAATTTCAAACAATAAAATAAACTTGAAATCACAAACAGAGAAATAAAAATTCACTAAATTTCACAACACTCCTTGCAAATTACTGCTTTTGCTGAAATTTAATTAGCAAAACTTAAAACGTTCATACTTGGTGTACAGAGGTATATTGCCCCCTTAATACATATTTTAAGAGAATACCTTATTTATTTTGGAAACGCAGAAACATACAACTGAATCAAACACAACAGTTGTTCATGTGCTTAAGGGATTCTTCTTTACTAGAACTGTGGCTTCAGTTATATTTTTTTCCAGTGGCGAGCTACTAGCCTTTTATACGGGTGACCACTACATAGGCCAGAAGCGGTGGTCACCTAACAGGTGAGCCACGGTTGCGTACCATAAAAGGAGGGACATATTTATCATATCCATGTGTTCTCCGGGATTCAAACTCGAGCCCTTCGGTACAGCAGTCAGAGTCACTAACCACTTTCTCGTCTTGGCGGCTTATTAGTATATCGTCAGTGATAATTAAGAAGGTTGTTCGTGATAATTAACAATAGTCTTATTTTGTGATAAGTGCGCATGTAAGTGTATTTGAGTGCACAAATTTATAGGCAAAAAATATCATGGAAATGCGTAAAATTATCTTAAATATATTTTCTATCAGCAGAGTTTCTTCTCGATGTAATTTCAAATGTTTGCCCAAATGAAAGCAAATAAGCTTAGGCACTAACTGGCTTCACGGAGACATTTTTAAGAAACTTAGGTAATCTCTTTACATGCACTGTAAATAAGGAAAAGCGTGATGCAACCAATTAATATAGTTGCCGAGATTAGGACCTTGAAAGTAATACCCTTTTTCTACGGTTTAGGCCATTCAACCGGGAGACCTAGGCGAATTTAGATCTATTTTCGTTCTCAGGTATATTCATTTCAGTATTTAATGTCATTATTTCTATTACCTATTGCTTCTGTTTGCCAATAAACTCATTATTACATAATGGTAGCGAAGTTACTTATCAGATCATATTTGAGAGAATTATTATTTATTTTTGTAGATACCAATGTCCAACATAAACGAAAACGCTGCAGCAGTTTTCTGAGGGCTTAACAGCTAAGGTATAAAGGTAGCATTCTCATTTCTGCCTCTCTGAGATACAATCCATTTCCGATGGGTTGTTTTTTCCCTTTTCCATGAATCGCTTCTTACAAGAAGATCGTAAGTGGTTTGGACTCATGGAATGCGGAGTATAAAGATTTCTTACATTCTCTCAGCTCATTCATTAGCTTCGCTATCTTGTTCATCATTCTTTC
Source organism: Stegodyphus mimosarum (assembly GCA_000611955.2). NCBI lineage: Eukaryota > Metazoa > Arthropoda > Arachnida > Araneae > Eresidae > Stegodyphus > Stegodyphus mimosarum. Next base: position 97,628 of record KK120028.1, on the reverse strand, counting down.
TACGGCAGCTAAAAGATAGGAGAATAAAAGCTCCACATAGCCATTTATTTTCTCAATGCGAAAGAAATAACGAAAAGAATCGTCTAACTTACTGTTTGGTGGAAATATTGAGAAAATGTACTTCGCTTTTTTATTTAATTTTAACTCTGGCTGTTGGAAGAAACAACAAGATGAGATCATGTTAAAAATAGCGCAGACTGTTTGGTGGAAATATTGAGCAAAAGTGCACTACTTCAGTTAAGTTGTTTAAAGAAAGAATCTGACTCAAAAGGATAAGATAATATTAAACTGATTGTTATAAAAATAGTACAATCATTTACAGCAAATAAACTACTCATCATTTACTTCAGTAGCATTTATATAAAAAGAAGAACTAGATAATATGTTAAGATGTATTGCTGAATTACTGCAAACGAAATTGCCTCAGAACGAACTTAAATTATGTCAAAACATAAAACTGTATTCCGCTGCAATTAAGAACAAAAAATTGCTATTCAGGCTTTATTTACCGTTCATACAATACACCATCTCAAGTGATGAACTTATGGCAGATATCATTTCCTAAACAGCAGACAAGTAAATGAAAGTCTTCACTTTTTGTACCTCAGTCAGTTCCTTATCCTACAATGAGTGTACTGAAGGAATCAATGCCAGACTGGACTTTTGATTGTTACTGCATTGTTGGTACAGCCTAATTTTCAATGTCACATGCCTTTTACTTAATGACAAGATGGTATCTTTCAGTGTTATTTTAGTTATATTAGTATATTAATTTTTGTTATCTAAATGGACCATAATAAATAATGGTTCATTTGTTAGCATATTCGGTATTTATTCAACGTACCATCTACGCTTAAATGGTGTCCTATGGGAAAGCAGGTTGTTTCTTGCCACGACAAGCTTATTATATTCGAATGGTAAGGTTCCTTTATTTTTCTTAAAATTTGAAAACCAAATATTATTTTCAGTACTTTTTATAACATACCAAAATTACCATAAAATAAAGATGAAAACACGTAATAAAATCTGACCTAGGTTAGACCTAGGTTGACCAACTTAAATAGCTGTTTTACAGACATAGTTGAAAACATTCATATTAGTATAATCGATTTCGTCGTCATATCAGTCAATTATGCGCACAGTCATACACTGCACTCATATACCCTTACACTTCATGCCAGATCAAGCAAATCTTCAATCAAGAAACTGAATGGTAATAAAGAAATATTCCTTTAATTTCTAATTTTTTTATTAAAATGGCATTTAGCAAATTATACTTTCTTATCTTAAATAAACAAACCTTTCACTTTGGATATGTTTCAGCCTATGATTAAATGCCTAGGATTAACTTAGTTAATCTTTACTCTTTTCACTTTGTAGTATGATTTTAAAATCATTATTTTATAAAATTGATATGAGTCCAATCAATAGTCTCATCACCTAGACTGCCAAAGGAATCATAGTCCCATCTTTATCTTTCAACACAAAGCATACAGAAGAATGTAAAATAGTTAATGAATTTATTTGAACTTCAAATAGTTACAGACATAAAATAATTAGCGAAATTAACTTGCATTACTTGCAATTGAACAGACACAACACTTGAAGGCTTTGCAAGTAAAAAGGTGCAATTCTTTTATATTTAATTAAAACCTAACAATCTGATTTGACTGTAGGACTAATAACTTAACTTTCAAACAGAGTTAATTCACAAGCTTTTAGCAGCTTGAAAGAATTTGAAGGCAATTATATTGCCACAGCAGATGGATGCAGCAATAGAGAATCTAAGTTCAGAAGAACTTAAATTCTCTCCCTTATTAAAATCTTAGTACATTTATATATTCTGTTGGAGTAGAAGAAAGAGTAGAAATATTGGACATATTTTAATATAACAAATAACACATTATCTAAACTGATGACTTTAGTAACATCACATTTCACTAATAGGTTTTACTGTCTTGGAAAACCTCCCTGCGCCGATAGCTACTTAACTTTATGAATTATTTTCTTTATATTTTAAAATGCAGTTGCTTTTATACTGAGGAATTCTATATATTTTCCTGTTTCATTTGAAAACGTCTAGAATCTCCGAATTAACTACGCAAAGGCATTTAATTTATAAAGCAATTAAAGAGTGCTAACCTACTCAAGATTAAAAGTGTTTATATAAATAATTATAAAATATGTCAGATACGATGTTGCGTTAAAATTTAATGTAGTTTTGGTGCTTCTTCAACCTGTAAGTCTCCTTCCTATTAATGTTATTATTTTTCCCATACATGAACTTTTCTTTTACTGTGTAATTAAGTAGCAAAATATAATAAATAATAAAATTAATTATATTACGAAATTCGTATTAAACATAAAATTATCCTGCAATAAATATGTTCAAAACTACACGCAAAATGAAGTATAAAAAATAAGGAAAATAATAACAAAACAAACAGTGATGTGTATATAAAATTAACTTAATGTGTTTTGAAGATATTGACCTTAATTCTGTTTCTTCCTTTAGTAAGAAAAAGATGGATTTTCTTACTATCAAGTCTTTATTACTATATATTTCTTACTAAAGGTACAGTCATGATCTCCGAAACGTATGCTGACATTCTACACTGCATTACGCCAGTTCTTGCTGAATTTCACTTAATAGAAAAAATGTAATTAATTAACTAATTATTAATCCAGATATTGCGAAGACTAAGTTTAAAATGTGTATTTAAAACTGAGTTTCATAAATTATGCTTTCAAACATTTCATATGTTTATAAGTCAAATATGTTTTATTATCTCTGCAGTTGGTAAGAGAAATATGTAAACTCACATCTCTTGTTACTTTTCAAACAGTGCGTAATAATACTTGATTTTTCATTTTAAATAAAGCAGGTTCATTAAAGCAAGCATCCAAGTTCTAATTCAGCTATAAAAGCAAATCTTACATTCCCCATAAGTATGGTAGGAGTTAAAGTTTGAAAGTATTCATCCAGTGAAAAAAGAAGAATAATTTTGCGAACTGACGTGGAATATTTTAAATCTAAGTGTACCTTAGCGTTGACATCCATTGTCCATGTTGCATTTATTTCGATACAGCTAACATTATTCGACAAAAACTCAAGCACCAGTGAATACAGGAGAAGGACCGATGGCCTACATCAACAGAAAATATTATTTCTACTAAATCTCAGCTTTTCTGTTAAGAAGACAGAGCGATCCAAAATGATATTTTGATTTGCCAAAAAGCCCATTTAGCCTTTTAAGCCTAAAGGGAAACAAACGCTTCTATATCTAGCACATAGTTTCGTTTGCTGGAATTATTTTAGGAAACACTTAATTTTTTTTTAGGCTTCAAATATGGTTTATATCGTGAAACATTAGTAAAACGCTTAGAAATATAAATTATAAATCAGATACCCAAGAGGTTTCGTTCCTTATTTTAGAAAATCATTTAAAATAATTTGCAGGGTCTCTTAAAAATTCACAATATCTCTTTATGGTTCTACTCCCTGTAACTTGATCAAGCATGTATGATAATCTCGAAAGATTTTCCGAGACTGAATTTGTTAATCAAGAATTGTTTTTCAATCCCTGTTGTTATCCCACATGGGCAATTTGCCCAGAGGGGCTATTAATTTCGTTCGGGTATTTTGCCTCGGTTCACTATAAATGTCGGCTCAATTTTCAAATTATTGCCACCAAATACTAGAAACCTGCACGATATTTAAAGAAATTAAATAATAAAGAATCTGAAAAAATGCATTCTTGTTTCTTGCACTATTAAAAAACAAAGGTACCTAGAGATTCCAAATCTTGAATTTAGTAGTCCTCCATTGGAATTTCATATTTTGCCAAACATTAAAGAATTTTGTATTAACAAACTCAGCAATTTCAGAGCGACCAATGGCAACACTGTACGTAAAAAAAAGAAACATTTTTATGCTGTGCAGCGGAAATTCTAAAGATTCTAAAGATAGAAACTGTGCAGCGGAAATTCTAAAGATAGCTTTTAAAGATTTTGTGATACTGCTGTTGAATGTAAAGCTAATACACAAAACGTTAAAAAACGCTCCTTTAGGCGTAATATAAAATTTGAAAGTGTTCATATTTTCATTTTATTATATTCGAAATATTTTCTAGTGGGATGCTTAGTCCTTCAACAAAGCTGAAAAAGTACCTTCAGTATCAAGCTGTAAAAAATTAAAGAAGATAGCATGTTTGGAAGCTATACTACTATAGGTTTCAAGAATATAAGTCTAGAAATAGCTGGATTCTTCCAAGTCAAATCCTTTTTTGGATGTTATAAATTTTAATTACAAGAGAGAATTTTTTTCACTTGGAGTTTTGAAATCAGTCTAATTCATTCAGTTTTTTAAAACATTTTTAAATGTTTTCAAAATTGGTTGATTTGTTTTGAATTGCCCTTTTGTTTGAAATTTCCAAACAAAATCTAATTATTTTCCAATAGAAGACTTACGCTCGTTTAAAAGAATAATTTTATTCAACAAAAATATTCACAAAAATTAGTGCTCGAGATTTTAGGGATTGGTTTATTTCAATAAGACAAAGCACGCTGGCGACCTATGTAGAATCAGGGATGTATGTCTTCGTTGAGAACATTCTAGCGAAAGTTGGATCGTATTCACATTACACATGAGGAAAGATCGGCAAAATAAACTAGGCAGGCACTCGATCGCCTAGTTTCGACATCCGCTTAGGTCGAACTACCCGTACTCACTGGTCTTAACCACCCTGCTACTGGTGAAACTTGCTAGAGGTTTCAGATCTTTACTATTAAAGTAACGTGACAGTTTGGTTTAATTTTTTTATACTTTAACTGCTAAATGATTAAAATTTAAAGCAAAAGTCTATAAATCAAGTAAAATAGCCAGTGAATGTTCTAGAGAAAAATCTCATTTAAAGCAATTAATTAATCTATTAATTAATGAAAGCTAAGCGAAATCGCGTTAAGATCCCTAAATGAGACTAAAAATAAATAAAATTCATCCACCATTCAGCGTCAATTTAAAGCAATACGTATATCAGATGCAGTTCAGAACAAAATTTATCAGTATTAAACAGTTTAGTAGCTTAATATTTTATTCAGTATGTTGGTATTTAACTGGATTACGTTTTTGAGGAAATTTACGTAATGATGTTCAAAAAATACTGAATGCTTTCATCTTGTCATATAATCTGTAATAATCTGTTATCACGTTAGCAAGACATCAGCTGTCTCGATTCGTTTTGTACTAAAATCAGAGACATAAAAGTTTACTTAGCACATTTATAAGGTATTTATCCCGCCTTCTTCGCATGCCTTCGTGGTGTAGTGGTCTGCATGCTCGACGCGTAACCGAGAGGTCCGTGGTTCGATTCCCGGCGAAGGCGCTGTTCATTTTTCATGTCCCCTGCTTCGTAATAACCTAATGTCTCTACACATTTACTGTGATAAAAGAGGTGATTTTTTTTAAGTCAGCATTTTAGCCATAGGATTCACTTTTCTTTCATGCCTTCTGTTTCTTTTCTTTGTGTAACCTACACAGATGAAGAAAATCACTCTTATTTTAACATTTCAAAAATGAAGCCAGCTGGCTTCGTTTTTGATGACTATGCGAAGGAAAGGGCTTTAAAACAAAACCCAATTATGCAGTGTAAGTTGCAATAAACCAATATTTTAACGATGATTTAAATTCAAGATAAGTTCAGACTGGAATAAAAGGCCGGTAATAATAAAATAAATTATTTTGCAAAGGCTAAAACCCCTTTAACCCTGAAAATAATGTACAGGGAGATACAAATTCTTCTTTTATTGCATTTGTTGTTGTTAATTATTGAATTCCAAAATATGAACTCTTGTTTTATTTTCCTTACAATGATTTTTGCTTTTGTAATATAATAATTCATTTAAATATTTCCAACACTTTATTCTCAGCTGAAGATATTTGGAATATATATATACTGTCCTCCAAGAGTTAAGGAACAGCATGTTTTTGTGTCTAATTTAAGCAACATGCAAACAAGTCTTTTACAGGACATGTTCAGCAAACTGTTCTTTAATGAATGCGACATAGAATGTTTCTAATGTTCAACACAAACATGAATTAAAAGAAAAATCTACACTCTTAGCAGAAAAATCCATTCTTGAAAAAAACAGTATATCACAGTATTTTGAGGAAAGACGGGGTGGTAAGATTACAAAATGGTTTCTAATAAGCAATGTGTTCAACCTTAGCTGGCTGCAATACATTCGCGAAGGCGACGTCCCATGCTGTCAATTAAGTTGTCGGTCAGTGAAATGGCAAGCAACGACCAAACACGGAGTAATCCTTGTTCAAGCTCATTTAACGACCTCGCAAGAGGACTTAAAGCAGCAACCTGGCTTCTAAAGTAGTCCCAAAGATGCTCTATCCGATTCAGGTCCGGGGATTGAGCTGGCCATTCTATCCGCTCCATATCGTAATCCTCAAGATATTCTTCAGCTATCTGAGCTCGGTGCGGTTGTGCATTGTCTTCCATCAGAAGATCTGCACGACAAATAGCAACGACATATAGGTGGACATATTAATTAAGGATCTCGTCTTCATATCTCACACCTGTCAAAGTTCCTCCATGGAACAACATACAGGTCAGTGTGATCAAAGAGAGAGATCTCAGCCCAAAACATTATTCCACCACCTCTGTAACTGTGTCTTTCCACAATGTGGGATTGCTGTGCCGACCTGAATCATTCTCCAAAATGAACCTGCACTCGTCGGTGAAGTGAACAGACGCCCATTGTTGACTGGTTCAGGAGACGTGTTCTCTTGCCCAATACAAACGGACACCACTGTAGCCTCGGTCAAGGGGACGCAAACAACTGGTCGTCTTGCATACAGACCTGTATTGTGCAGGCGTCTACACACTGCAGTAGCTGAGATTCTTGATCCTGTTGTCACTAAATGATCTACCATGAGAGCTGAGGCACAGTAATGTTACGCCTCCTTCGGGCCGAAAGAGCTAAATAACGGTCTCTTGCAGATGATGTAACTTTAGGTCTACGTAGAACATGTCTTCTAGACACAGAGTCCTCGGATTCAAACTGATTCCATAGTCAGTGGACCACGCTACGAGAGACATTGAGACGTTTGGCAGCATCAGTTTGTTACATCCCCATTCCGTCCATCCGACCGACCGCCACCTCAACGAATCGAAAGGCAAGCGACTTCTCCTGGACATTGATAGACTCTTCTAGATATTGTCCACGAAACTGTAATAACGGCGGAAGATCAACACCCGTGAGCAAAAATTACCAATTTTGAATTTTTCTCCAAGTCCTATATAAGCGTTCATTTCTACAAAATAAAAGTCGTAGCTATTGGTTTTGCATGTATTTTCTTAAACTTCGTTAGTGTCATGCATATGAACTGGAAATTTAAGCATTACTGACATTTATGTAATGATGAACTTTGAAAAACATGCTGTTCCTTAACTTTTGGAGGGTAGTATATATTGATTCTATATTTATATATATATATATATATATATATATATATATACATGTATTTTTCAACTTTCCTCTCTTGCATTTTAAGGAATATCAGCATTTTTTCTCCTGTGCGTTCGAACTGCATACGTAAGTTTTATTTTGGCTCTTTTTAGTATTATATTAATTTGGTTTCAATTTTTCTGCTTAGCTAATAAGCTGAGCAGAAACTTACAGTTATAACGCTTTCCGTCTGCAAAAATTACAACGGATTTAGTTCAATTATTTTTTTAGGAATAAGCTACGTTTGTAGAAGTTAAGATTTTAGCAAACATTCTTGAGCTCAGCTCTTTGTTAGTGTTGTATTCTAGACTGGTTCGAATGTTTTCATAATTTAAAAGGAATATGTTTGCAAATGTATTTATGTACAGTGTTTCTATATTTTTCGGTCTCTACATCTTGTTTTTGTATTTTATGCAATTCAGTTTGGTTTAATATTAAATTCACTTTTAAAATTTACTTTTCTTGTTTGCTTGTAATTAATAGTGTCGAACAACATGTAGAGGTATTTCTTTGACATTATGAGGCTACTAGAAATGTTATTTAGCAGTTGTGAGCAATTACTTAAAAGCGTTTTTAAGTCACAAAATGTCAGGAAGAAAGAAACGAGAGTTCTGAGCTAATTAACAGTCTGGGTTCAATGATTAATTACCACTTGAAATGCTCTGTATGAAACATTGAACAAATAATTATTAATAGTTTTAATTCTCATTTTTATTTGTTACGCCGGTTCATATATTTATGTAGTTTTAATTTACCTTTGGATGTAATTTCCTTACTCGGCGTTTTGTGATCGTAACGAAATTTGCAACGCAAAACCATCTTGATCGAATATGCAAATGATCAAAGTTTCAAGGCAAATGAACAGAAGATACGATCACAGAGCGCATTTCTAGTGTGCAAATCCCAAAGTATAAAACCAGTAATAGAGGCGGAAAATCTATCTTTTTTGTTGTTACCATTGTAATTCCGTAAAGAAGCAACTATAAATGGCATTATGATGATATCCAAGATCTTACAGACAACTTCATATGTAGTCGCATTGTAGGCTTGCGTGAAGCTGGGTGGTCATACAGAACAATAGGCCGCCACCTGCAACGTGCAGAAACTGCTGTGCAAAGATGTTGGCAGCAATGGTTGCTACAAGGAAATTGCCGACGAAATGAAGGCTCTGGAAGGCCAAGAATCCCAGATGCGAGGCAAGATAGGATGATTGTTTGCCAGGCCCGAACCGCCCCAACGGTATCATTGGCGACTATTCAACGCATTACAGCCACGTCTATACCCCCTCCGTGGTACCGTCCATCACTTCATGGCGGTAGTCTGAGGCGGGATTACACTCACAAAGGCCTTTAAGACATTTGATTTTGGCCCCACAACATCGGCGGAGACATCTGGAGTGGTGTCGCAGCCGATCATCATGGCTGCCCTCAGACTGGCATCGTATGGTATTCAGCGATGAATCTCGCTTCACTTTTGAAGCTCATGACCCCCATGTTCGTGTCTGGTGAGGACGGGGCCGGCGGTTCCAATCCGCCTGACACAAAGGCTGATTACCGTAACACCTGGCGTGATGGTGTGGGGCGGTATTTCGTCTGACAGCATCATCTTTAGTCATCCTCCGTACATCTTTAACAGCTCAACGATATTCTGATACCATCCTTTTTTTTTTTTTTTTTTT
>KK120028.1:58690-78590 GCA_000611955.2 Stegodyphus mimosarum | reverse complement strand
ATTTTTACTATATATAAACCAATAATTCATAATAATTTATAATAAGAAAAGTTTCCATATATCACCTCAAAAGAAGAGAAATTTAATTTAAAATAATGAAATATACATATATATATATATATACGATAACTCCCTATTACTGAAATGTAACGCGATGCGGGCAGCTACAAGATTGGACTACAGGCGTTTCTACTTTGCAGTTTGCTTTGAGGGCTATTGCTCTGGAGACGATATACGCCATTTATCCTAGTCAGGACTGGTTACATATATATATGGATGGATCACGCCTGTCTCAGAATGGAAATACAGGAGATGATGTCTTCTCTGACTCGTTTGCATTCTATTCGTTCCTCTGGATTTGATGGAGAACTGGAGGCCATTAGGCTAGCTTTTCAACAGCTGCTTATCAGATGGGAGAATTTCGATAATGCTGTTATTTTGTAGGGAGTAATAAAAGAACGCATGAAATAATGAGTTTCGAAATAAGCAAGCAAATTAAAGAAAAGCGTTGGAGGAATTCTCTTTTAAAAATACTCGCTGCCCCAAGACGGACCGCTGTTCCAGCCTTTTCGGTTAGAGACTGTGCAAGATTGCCTTGTGGGTCATTTATTTAGATTTGCCATCTTTTCGTCCCCTAACTGTATATTATGAGGCAGAAACGCTGTTATGGATGTTTCTCATCTTAAGGAATGTCCTAATATGACTGGACATCTATATGACAGATACTGGCAGTCAAGAGAGACGCTTCGAGATCTTCAGACTCTTTGGCATTTTTCTTCTGACCTTATTATATTTCAAATTTTACATTTTGTCCTTTTTCATGTGGTTGCATTCAGCGTATTTGCTATACTCTAGTCAATGAAATATACGTTCAAGGTGCTACTACTAAAAAAAAAAAAGAAAAGAAAAGGAAAGGAAAAGAAACTTTGCACCATTGAAAGGGCTTCCGACATACATAACATGATACCTAACAGAAAGCGTCCACCCAATGGAAATGTTTTATTGAGAAGATTCTTTCTACAATGAATATTTTTACATGACAGTCTCCTTTTTTAAATTACTTTTATATGACAGTGAAAGTTATTTACAGTATCCTTTGCCTTTACTTGCTACTTTGAGTTGATTTTGATGTGCATTTCAATTTGGTTTTAATAAATTTCAATAGTTCAAGATTCAGTTTTCAATAATTCAAGTTCTATAGTTGCATAAAGTTCAATAGATCAAATGTTCGTGAGATATAAAGTTCTGAAGTTCTAAATTCCTTTGATCGAAGAATTCCTACATAACGTTTGATGTTTCAGATGATCGTAAATTCAGAGGTTGTTGGTTGATTGATATAAAACAAATCAGTTCTAGTTCCAATTTAGATTTTGGTCAGAATATTATAATCTTTCTTTATAAATATTGTAGAATTTAGTTAATTTTGATAGATTATGAAATAAATAACAAAACACTGTAAGGTTTATCCTCAGTTTATTAAGAGTTATTTTAAGTTTTGTATCTTTCCTATCTCATTCCAATGAGAAAGAGTACTATTTAAGTCGTGACTTCACCGACTTCGAGAAAGAGAGTCTTGAGTAGCGCGCGTATGGCTTTTGGCTACGTCTCTCTTAGCTCTAGCTACGCTCGGCCATACTTTAGGCCCTTGCTTGGCTTCGCCGATTTAATTAATACTTAGGGGCCAACTAGTCAGATTCTCATAGCTTCGGCTATACCTTTCAAATAGCTTAGTTACGCTAGTTTGGTTTAAATTATTATTATTTTATGCTCAAACCCGAGTGGAGACTTTGCTGTACATTCCGAGTTAGGAACTGATTGTATCATATTTATTCTGAGAAATAAAGGGTAGTTAACTCTTCTTAAGTCTTACGTCTCTGTTAACACACTTAAGCGATTATTCGCTTACTAGTGTTTGTGGATTTCAAGGATTGAACACTAAATTAAATAAGTAAGACCCCACAAAGTGCTGACATCGCACGTGAGAAAATTTGTGAACACAATGTTCGATGATTGCATGCAATGACTTAGGCTTAATGCCACGAATGTAGCATTAAATATTTATTCTTAATACTTCAAGAGGTCATGGTTTGTTCACATAGACCAGCGAGTTCAAATAACCCCACAAAAACTAATACAAAGAAATTAAATCGCAACTTTTGGGCTGGCAACTAAGTTCCAAGTAGGAACTGATTGTAAATATACTGAAAAATAAAGGGTTGTAAGTCCTCTTCAAATCTTACGTGTTCTGTTCACACACTTAAGCGATTATTCGCTTGTTAGTGTTCGTGGGGTTCGAATTTAGAACTTTTGGATTAAATAGTAAAACCCCACAAAGCATATAATGGATTCTAATGCTTAACATTGGAAAACAAAAAGAAATGTCTTGATGGAAACAACTGTTGAAATTGTTTGTTATGATTGTTGTGATATCGTTTGTTATTTTGTTATGATTGATACAGTATTCTATTGCTCTTGAAAGTTTATTATATAAAGCGGAATGTTTTAATAGGTGTTGGGTCCATTCTTTCCAGTATTGATTTGTAGGTTTATTTCAGTTACGCTCTTTTGTATATTCACATTCAAAAACATAACTATTTAAAAACATAACGGGACTCCCTATTTTACCACAATTACAAATGTCAGTATCTTTGAGTTTGAATCTATTTAAATATGTAAGAAATGGACCATGTCCAGTTAAAAATGCTGTAATTGTAAAGGACGATAATATCAATTTAGTTGAAACATTTGGTATAAATTTTAAAGTTCTTCGTCCTGATTTAGTATTACTCCATCTTGATTGCCAATGTAATAATAGATCTTTGAATGTGATATGTTTAAGATGTCCTTTTGGAAATAGTGTTGTAAATTCTGGTAGATTTACTCCTCTATTGTTGCTTCATTAGCAAGAGAATCTGCTAGTTCATTACCCGGTATACCAGTATGGGCTGGAACCCAATTTAGCACTAGTATTGACATGTTGATTAAAAGTTTTTGAATTTTGTACATTATAGCATTTATGCAACAAATGCCATTTATAGCTTCAAGGCTGGATACAGAATCTGTGTAGATAATACTTTGGTTATTAAATCGACTAGATAAGTTCTCTAACTCTCTAATTTTTTAGCCCAAATGGGCGTTAACTCAGAAGGATTAATTAGTCTTAAAATGGAATTTTGCGTCGAATCACTTTTCAGACTATTGCCACCAAATATTATCGCCCTGTATTATGTTTAACGAAACTAAATAATGAAGAATCTACATGAATGTATGTATGTTTCTCGCATTGTGAAAAAACAACGGTACCTAAAATCATCAAATTTTGAATAACATAATCCTATACGCGAACATGGGCACCTGGAAGCTTGAATTTGGAATTTGCTTTCTATTTCATGCATTAAATTTTGTGAATTTTTGATTAAAACACTCAACAATTTCAAACCGAGTAGTGGCAACACTGTAAGGAATGAAGCCCTTTTTTTCTTCATCGCGCGAGATTGTCTATCAAAAATTTTAAAGATATGTTATTTTTAAATGTTTTCAGCCCATTGTGGCATTAGCCCAAATGCTCTTGATACGTGCATGTATCTGCAAATGAAAGAAATGCCCGTTTGGGCGTAATATGAAATCTGAAAACTTTCATATTAATTCATGACATTAATAAAATGAATAAATAAAAAGAGAAAAAAAAAACATTGCAAAGAAACGTTAATGGAAAAATAAATAATATTTAAATAAAAATTAAAATTTAAGAACTCAAGAACTTGAATTCAGAATGAAATTATGAAAATCGGAAACGTTTCAGCTCAAAAATTCTGAAAAATATTGTAGCTCTTACTATATTATTCTTACTGGTTACTTTTCATTTTCGTTGAGTTCAGCCTACATCTAATTTCATACACACAATAATAGCTCCCTACAGAAAAGGCGGAATTAGCTGTCTCGAAGAAGATCTTAAAAAGTGAATAGTAAAAATTATAAATAGCTACTGAGTTTCGAGTGCGGCCTGCGACGCTTTTAACTGTCATTGGTCTTTGGTTGATTGTTGATTCATCTGCGCTAAAACTAAAGTGTAGAGTTCATCGTTTATATGAGCAATCGAAATGAACCTGATTAAGTTTTAAAATTCGTAACCAGAATTCTAAATTCATCTTTTAGATGAGCAATCTAAATGAACCTGATTAAGTTTTAAAGTTCGTAACCAGAATTCTAAATATATAATATCAGTTAGAGGCGAGGCTTAGTTTCACTTCAGAGTCTTCGGTGCAAATCTGGCATACGACATTGTACTAGCACTTTACGTTAAATATTTCTGATCTGCCAATTATAGTTAGTCGTTATGTATTCGTATTGAATCAATCTAAGCACATAAATGGAAGTTAAATTAACTATATTTTTTTTCCTATCCTGTTTCAAATCTGATTATTTCATCTCCTAAAAATAACTTCTCATTTAGTTCCTAGAACTTCAAAATAAATTTTAGCGTAATTAAATGAATAATTATTTTTATGTAGACTGCCATAACAGTCCTTAATTATGTAACAAAAGTTTTTTGAAAATTTGCTTTCCAATTTTATCCATGAAAATTCCCCGGAATATCAGTGACTTAAATTAATATGTCTTCTACATGGTACGTTTTTACTCAAAAAGACATCGTTTAAACTAAAACTTTAAAAAGTACCAAACTTTCATCTCTAGACGATGCGTCAGCAGTTATTCTGCAGTATATAATATGTGTCGTCAGAGTTTATTAATTATGCTAACGATGTAAGCGCCTGTAAAAAATATTAATCGGATGTCGGATACACGAAATAAAGCAAAAAAATTTGGCTTTAAGATTTATTTAAATTTGAAACATGTTCCTGATTTAATTAAACACAATACCATTTTTCTTTTTTTTATTTCTTAGATTGTAATTCTTTTTGGCATGTCATTTTTAATTCTGTGTTACACTTATTATAAATTATGTGTATTTCATATGTATTATTAAAAACACTTGTAAAAATTAACAGAATTATTATGTTTAATCAAATTATTTTTATAAACGGAATGTTCCAGACAACGGGGATAATTAATGAAGTTGCAGCATCACGGAAATTAAAAATTTCAGATTATCAGCGTTTCAAATGTAAATATAGTAGATAATTTATAATAGTAGCTAATTATTATAGAAATTCTAAAACTTTAAATTTCAGAAAAATATAAAGGAAGAAAAAATTCTTAATCTATTGAATATATGTCTTCCTTTTAAATATCAAATAAAGATGAAAACATAAGAACTGAGTTTTTATTACTTACAAAAAATATCTCATATATACCTATTAAATTAAGTCAGATCCCTCTAGACGTTCGCTCATTTAACCGCAAAGAACATACACACAGAACAGCAAATTGGAGATGGCTTTCAAAACAGCAGATAATAAAATTAGATTATCCAACTTCTCTAACTCGAGAAATAGAACGCAAATGTTCTTTTATGGACAAAAGAATGTTCTCTCAATTATTTATAATGGATCTGAAGAGCTTGGAAGGTTTCAAGTAAAAACAAAACAGATAGTATTATTATTTCAAGCGTAGGATAATAATAAAATTAAAATCTTAAAAGTGTTACTTTTGAGAGGATAATTTAAAAACATATTTGTAGTACACACTTTCTAACAATAAATGACTCATTAAAGCTTAAATGAATAAATGCTATAAGAATCATTATTATTTAACCAGCACCAGATACGAGTTTGTTGATTGCCACACAAAACGAATCGTATTTTGTAAATACAGATGTGTTAACTGGACCCACATGCTAAATTAAGTAGCAGAAAATTATGAATCTTTCTTAGCTAATTTGTTTCGTTTTGCTCTTGATAAGACTAACATTATACTTCATTTCGGTATTCAATTTAATCTAGAAATATATCTTAAATTTCAAATGAACTGAAAATGGTCTTTGTAATGGCTTGGTCTCTTAACATTTCTAAGGCTAGTTCCGAGATTCCCGTTGTTATAAGGCTATAACGTATTTCTCCCGCCTTCTTAGCATGTCTACGTGGTGCAGTAGTTAGCACGTTCGGCGCGTATGCGAAAGGTCTGAGTGCGAGTCCCGGCGAGGGACTTTCATCTCTCTTCCTTCTAAATAATCTAATGTTTTTACAGTGGCGCCCGAAATATAAAAGGCAGGGGATGATGATTCTCCACCACCACAATTTACCGAATGCATCTTCTAAAACCCCAGTCGTCCTTTAAAAGGGGAAGTATATAAGGTATTTCTCCCGCTTTCTTAGCATGCCTCCGTGGTGCAGTGGTCAGCACGTTCGGCTCGTATTCGAGACGCCTGTGATTCGACTCCCGGGGAGGGCACTGCTCATTTTTCGCATCTCCTGCTTAAAAAAAAATACCTAACATCTTTGTAAGGCTTTCGATTATCAGTATTTGTTTTTATTTTATTAGAGTGGAATTGTTAAATAGATAATGCAAGAGACAAACAAGGACTATATTTAGAGAATTTTCAGTAACACCTATTTTACACTAAATGTGGAAGAAAATGTCCCATATAAATGTGTTTTTGAATCAATAACTCATCTTCTTTGATCAAACGAAAAAGCATATTTTGGTAACTTATAGCCATCATAAATCACGAAAAAATAGAAGGATTCTATACTAAGAACACTACTCGTCAGAATTAAAAGAATATTAATCAAAATTAAACTTATATGTTATTTACTGTAAATTGATTGTAAATAATTTGTTCAAAACCAGTATTTAATTCAAATAAAATTACAACGTTGCTAGGTGAGAAATCTCAAATTCTTGAATTTAAAGCAGAATATATGAAAATTTAAAAATGACAGGGGATTTTCCCTGTTCGGCTAAATATTATCCTTTAAAATGGTAAATATTCACCTCTGAACAGAAAGTAATCTTCACATCTTGAGATGAGTAATTTACTAAGTTATTGGTCGACGTCTTGAGCCGCCTATCCGGTATAGTGGTTAGCGTCGCTGACTGTTGTGCTAAAAAGCCTCATTTCGAATCCCTGAGGCGTAATGGCAGACTGCACATTCAGTTGTTCAATGTTAAACGAATTTTGCATACTGCGTATACCCAGAGGAGAATTTGGCGCACTTACGACTTTACCACAATTCTAAAAGAAGATAAATACGGTGTATGTTATCTGGGCCTAAACAGTTCGGGGTTTTAAAACTTGTTACGTTGTAAGTTTCTTCACTACTTAGAGTGTAAATATCGATTGTAAACTGTGCAAATTTTCGTTTAAGAATAATTACAAAGCAAGAAACATTCCAAGATATACTAAATGTTTGTTGATTATATTTCCGAGGAATAAAAGCAACTGATTATTTACCATACGTTCCATTCGTATATACTTTAACAAATTAAGAAATAAATCCAGTTTAAATTACTGAATTAAAGTTAAAAAAATTATTATAAATAACTGATATAACTATAATGTTTATGAACAAAACTAACATGAAATGAAATTGAAGCAAATGCATTAAGCACAAACAAGTTTCCGTAGTATGGCAATTGTAAATAGTCGGTAATATCTGGGGGCGGAACTGAGTCAAATCGCACTGACACCTATCAGGTGTTCAAGGCTATTGCCAACGACAGGCTTAATCTTGCTCTCCTTGCTACGAGGAATTTCGTGGACTTGGGCTGACTATACGTCAGACAAGTGAGCATAAGCAACAACAACAACAGCGTCTTGACAAATTTTCTCGCAACACATCATAAACGTTTTCAGTCTGAAACGTTCACATGTCTGAAACAAGACAAAACACCAGTATCTGACTTTTCAGATATTAGAGGTCTATAGAGACGTATTGTAATTTGGCGGTCTAAGGTATCAAACAACTATTCCAAGAGGATACAATTTGGTATTATAAGATATTATATTGAGCATTCCCCTTTCTGTCAACTTAACGACACTAAAGGCCCTCTCCTACGACGAAATAGGCCCAGAGGTTCAATCTCTGTCCCAGATCCTTGGAGGAATCGACGCCAACTCATCTGGAGTAACTAAGAACACAGGGCGCCAGTGGTCGACCTACCGGTCCCTCGGGCTGCCTGTCGCAGAGAGACGTTACCCAGCAAACCCGGAAGCTACCCTCGGGCTACTAAAACCATCTGCTGTAAGACGTGCCAGACCCACGGGCCAGCCAATAAGTGACCTTTCCGGGGCCTTCAGAACCACTATGTTCATAATCTGCATACCCCATGGCTGAGACTGCCTAGGTATAGACCCTAACCAGTAGCTTTACAGAGTTCTCTATGTCTACACCCGGGCGGAGGGGAAAGCTGAAACAATTCATTTCAGTGATCTTTTACTTCCAAGCATTCCATCCTCGATACAAAGTAGAACTGTCACTTTTTATACCTAAGCGTCATTCTCATTCCTAAGCAGCCCTACATCAAAGGTGTGAAGCTCTGTCCAGATATTTTTTTTTAATTTCTTCTAAAACCTGAAACTTTCCTGAAAACGAGATCTTTCATTAACAAAGAAACGCAAATGGCGTACCCTTTCATCTCTCTAGACCAAAACCGTTCGAGAATCAGAAGTTAAGAATATATCTGAATTAGTCAAAACAACAGTACGTGGACACATTCCTTTTATTTTCAATAGACCCCTTTTGAATGTGAAGTGTGTGGGACATAAACTGGCATAAAGTCCAATCTCGTCCAACATTCGTGCAACAAAAGAACGGCTGAATTTGAGTTTCTGAGGCAGCCTGAAGGCCTAAACCAATTCCTTCGTAGTTGCTACATGGTTCCTTAGAGCTGAAAATGAAAGAAATCGGTCAAAGAATGAAGTTGGCGCTTTTGTCCACCCTTGATGAAATTATCTACAATTTAATTCACTGCTTAAAAATCTTCTGTAGTTTTTTTATATGACACTTTAAGGGGAATTCAGAATTTTGTCAACGTTCATTTGTGCCCCACTCATTTGATTTTACCGATACACAATCTGTTTTGTTTAAATAATGCTTTTGAGCCATAACTAAAAAGTATTGAAAAAGAACATCTTAGAAACTGCATTTATTTAAAATCACTGTACATCCAAATTACAAACTGCAGCCATTGTGTAACGCGTTATCAATCACTAACTTGCATATTTCATGAGCTAACTCATGCACAGAATCTCATTTTTGCATTTCTTTGCTAGTACAAATAATTACAATAAGTATTTAATATATCAAATAAAAAAATAATTAAAATATAAAATAAATATCTGAGTTTTTAAACAACCAAATCAAAAATTTTATTATTTGAAGAATGGTAACTTTCTTGATATTCATTAAGCGAGAAACAGCGTTGGAGCAAACTAGACTTAATGTTTCGCGCACGGGCTGTATTTGGCAGTACGATGGAAAGGTATATTTAACGGATATAACATAACGACGTCATATAATTCAATTTACAAATTTCAGAAATACTCGACTGAAGATGTTTATAACATGAAATGCTAATTGGTTAGAAATGTAAATAAATCCTACATATGAAAATTTCTTATGATCTCCAACATAAACATATTTGCAAACTTCGTGCAAAATGCTCATTTCTAGTTTCGAAAATTTAGCTTTCCCTATTTCTTCAAGGCATTCTCAGAAACTACAAAGATGTAAACTAAACATTTGAGATTTCGGAAAATTCTCTGAAAATATTCCATTGCCAATAATAATTACACACTGGATTTTTTGCCGCCCAGATGGGACAGCAGTTAGTGACTAATTGCCGTAACTGAAAAGCCTGCGTTCGAATCCCGGAGAAGGCATGGACGTTCGTAAATGTACAGTGTCCCTGCGGCATGGAACACTCTAGATATAGGTGAGCCGAAAGCCCTCTCACGTAGCTTGGTGGTAAGGGACAAGGGAAGGAAGACCCTCGAATCTTCCCTCCGGTTCTCTCTCTCAAATTTGTGGTGGAAGTAGAAGTCCAACCTACTTGAGGCTCTGGCAGCCATTTTTCCATGAAATATGGACTCGATAACAAAGAAGCAAATTGAACATTCTTAAACAACATTCCATTGCAAAACAAATGATTGTATCCCCCGTGCATGTTTAGTATACGTAGTTCGCTCGTGGTGTAGTCAGCTGTATGAAATATATTTCGAATATGGGAGGAGGCACAATATATTCATCATGCTCTCTAGCTTTCAAAATCCTAATAAATTATTTATAATAGTAATAAGCCTAATAACTTATTTATAAATATATAATTTATAATCCCAATAACTTATTTATAATTATTTATAATTTTATAATTAGGATGTTTTTGAAGCAAGAGACTTGAAATGAGCCCTGACTCTCTGATAGCTATCGTGATTAATGAAGTTGGCTTGAGCCTTGGTACGATTCTGAAGAATGTGTGGCTGTTTGTAACTTATGAATACAATAATGGCTCACCTGTGTGATGCACGCTAGGCACTACTGTTGGTGATGACATAGTTAAATGACCAATGGATTCAGCCGATCTCTGAAAATGCTTAACTAACAATTACCGACCAATTGGAAAACAAAATGATAATATTCTTAAATATTCCCGGTTTTACTACAGCTCTCAAGGTTATTGAATGTATTGAAGCTCATGTTGTTAATATTTAGACCTTTCGGATAACATGTTACTCCCACTCGGAACTGTCAATTCGGAAGTTCATTGCTCAGTCTCGCGTTGTAGAGACCTCAGACCTGTCGAATACGCGTCGAGTGTGCTGACCATTACATCACGAAGGCATGCTAAGAAGGCGGGAGAAATACCTTATACTCTCCACCTTTTTAAAAGAAAACAGGGGATTAGGGGACCCAATCGCCAATTCCTGGTGGTCGAGAAACATCATGCGATTTTTTGGAAGCAGGAGACTTGAGAAATGAACAGTGCCCTCGCCGGGACTCAATCCTCGGACCTCTCGAATACGTACGGAGTGTGTTGACAATTACACCACGAAGGCATGCTAAGAAAGCGGTAGAAATACCTTATAGACTCTTAGCAGCTCTAGAGCAACAAAGCAGTGGACGATAATTTGCTACCAGCTGGATTTAGCCAACTGGGTCTTCGGCATCTCCCTAGTAAATGTTTAAGTGGAAGAAAATATAAGGAGTTATCACACTCACCCGTGTGTTCTTTTGAAAAGTAAGTGGTTAATACGCCCATCTGGCAAATGTTTTTTGGTAATGTTTTTTGCGTCTTAAAATTTAATGTCTCTACGATCTTATCAAAAAAATATGTCAAATCTTTCCATTTTGAAAACTTATAGTAAGTAGTTAATTTAGTATTTCTACGTATTAAATTATTATAAGTTTATTTAAAACGGTTGATTTTAGCATTCAGAAAAGTACAGCCATTATTCGCATGAAAATGATTACCAATTTAACTGGTAAAACTATTTACCTGAATTAGCAGAAATGCGCTTATTCGTTATTAATGATCGATCGAAATTTATCTCATTATCTTGAGACTGAACTTTGTTAAAGTAGTTTTGAAAATTCGATTGCTGACGGCTTAAGAACGGAAGTATCCATTTAATTTAGATACTCTCGTAGAATTAAAATTATCCGAGCGGGAATGTAATTTTGGTACTTAAATAAGCTGCCTTGAATAAGGCTACCTTATAAGCTTTAAATATATTCCTGTTATAGAGTCTCCAAATTTAGGAGATTATGCTTCAGTTAATCGCCTTTAACCGCTGCTTTGAAATAGCAGCTCTGGAAGGTTAAGATGAAATTGGAAAAGAGGGATTAAAATTCGCAAAGGTATTAGAATCGGCCTTCGAATCGTAAATTGCAAAGCTAAATTGGCAACATACATGAGCCTTTCGAGAGGAACACAACAGGTCGAATGTGGAAGTTAATAATGTGCTTGATGTCATACGTTTTCTACTTTTGTTCGTAACAAGCTATAATTACCCTCTAAGGAAGACAGTTAAATAGCTTCTTTGTAAATCATTATTCGGAGCTAAATGAACTTAGGTAAACATTACTGAACACTTATCCCTTTGAGATAATAATATAAACTTTTAAAAAGAGTTTCGTAACTTCGTATTCCTTTAATTTTTATACTTTATTTGATCTTTACCTTCATGGCAGAAATATATGTATATGTGTATAGTTCAGAAATTATTTTTGGAGACTTTATTGTTTTAAATATCGCTGTAATATTGACGGGTCGAGACTATATAGTAGTTTGAAACGCCAGTTATGATCTGGCTAAGCAGGTGGTTCTGAACTTTGCTTTTTACGTGATTTAATTAAAACTGTATTTGCAAACGCATTGTTGTTAAGGTCGTTACGCAAAGGGTCGTTACGCATACACCAGTTTATTGATAAACAGTATGCGCGTGTAATCGACCTCCTTAAATATTCTCCATATTTATCACATTGATTTTCTACCCCTCTAAGTAAAGCTCATTTTTGACGTTGAATACGTCCACAAAACTGTGACATCTGCTCCAACAGCACCCTAAAATAGACTTCTTTGAATTTCCCTGCAATTACCTGAGAGTACCAATTAGATATAATAATATATATATTTAATATATGTCAGTTCTAGGGTTTCTAATGCTTTTTATGAGGGTAAGATAGTCTCATTATTTACTTATGATGTTTTTTATAAATAGTTCATATTTTTGGAATTAGTTCTGGTTAAATTAAATTCAAATGCTTTAAATATATATAAAATCCTTAAATGCTTTACAGAATGGTAAAGCGTTTAAAGGATGTATATAGCTTCTCTTAGACTAAGAATAACATACCTAGACCCCGCTAAATTAATAATATAATAAATAGTCCTTTATTAATCGTTTCTGTTATGAAAATTGGCTGCTATTTTGGTCTTTCTTCATATGGCTGCCATATTACAAGCTTGATATATTACGGAATTACATAATATATTTATATAAGAAGCGCAACTTTTTTATTCAGCTTTCAAAATATTTGCTCATTTTCAAATCTGATTAAGAAATTAGACGATGACACTCACTTTTATCTGATCACTAGAGGTATTATCAGATTCTAGACAACTCTATGATAGATTTTTCTGTTTATTTAGTTTGTAAGGTATTTCTCCCGCCTTCTTCCCATGCTTTCGTGTTATAGTGGTCAGCAAGCTCGGCACGTATTCAAGAGGTCCGTGGTTAGAGTCCCGGGGAAGGCATTGCTCATTTTTCATCTCTGCTGCTTTCAAAAATTACCTAATGTCCATGCAAGTTGAATACAACAAAACACACAGCGTTATCTGCTTGAAGTGAGGGATGTCTTCGTGAAGGGTTTTCGAAGGAAAGTTAGTTGATATTCCCTAAGATAAATTTATGGTAGCCTAGTGGTTCTTCTTCGCAGCAATATTTATTGTTCAGTCCGTTTTTGCCTGTTATAGAATTAGTTGATGCAAGGCTTTGCATCAACTAATTTGCATCATCATCTTTGCATCGTCATCTTTGTTGATGCAAGGCTATAATTGCAATATTAGCGTATGCGAGTTCCTTCATTGTGCAGTTCTTCAATTTGATCATTCATTTACCTACTCATTTAAGACATAAAATTTTATCTGCTCTGACAGATCATGATATATGTAAAAATTTCTAAGTCAATGAATATTTTAGGAAATATTGTTTATCCATTAATGTACTCATAAAAAAGCTCATACTGAGAGATAAAATTCCTAACTATTGAATTTTTCGTAAAACCGAATATGTTTCTGTATCATAAGATTAAAAATATCTATATATTTAACTTGGAAAATTAAAATAAAATTCTTCGGTGAAGGTTAAATGCATATTTTATATTTTTCGTGAACATTAAGAAACTATTAAGAGACATTCCATTTCATATGTATATTTTCAATTACAAAATACACACTATATAATATTTATGAAAAGAGAGTTTTAATTAAATTTTATAATTTAAACTCTCGTGTTCAAATCATTAGAATAAACAAACATTAAAGAAACCTATACCACAACTTCTTTCTACCAAGATTTGAAGAAAAAAAGGTTTATTAAAATGCTAACTTTTAATATCGAATATAATTAATACTTATGTTAAAATTTTAAAAAAATTATTGTTATGCAAACTTCTAGCATTTAATTATAGTATATTCCAAGCTCTAACGAGCAATTTTAATACAAAGAATAAGACCGGGATGGTCGTTATACACAGGATATAAAAATGATACATTTAAAATTAGGAAACAAATAGCATACAGAAATTAAATTATACATATTATTTATTTAAAAGAAATGTTCCACCTCACAAACTTAAAAACTTTCATTATCTGATTCATTCCTTTACGTAAAGCACATTAATTATTGTGCTTTGATTTATTCAGAGAAAACGTTTGACTCCTGATTCCGCAAATTCATTCGGGTTGGAAGAGCATACTTGCCCCAAGTTATGTCCCCCATTTCTCGAAACCCTGGAATAATATTCTTGTTCACACTTACACTGAATGCAACCCACTCTTTGCAGAATTATTTACTCCCTTAAGCCATTATTTCCCTTATCGCTTGCCAATTCAGTATACCGTTGTTCGAAAGTCTGGGAAAAATTTCGAATGAGTGACTTCAAAAGGTATGAGCATCGCACATGTATCTTTCAGGTTTCTTCTTAAAGAAAAGGGTGCGCGTTATATGTAGAATATACCTAAAAATTAAAATATGTAGTTTGAAATTATAGATGCGTGTTATACACCGGTGCGCATTATATGCCGCAATGTACGGTATGTGTTATATTTTGATTACAGTTTTTTAAATCGAATTATAATACTTCTGTAACGCGACACTAAATTTTTAGCAGAATATGATGGCGACTTTTAGGATGCATAATAAATTAATACTCTTAATCAAAAAATCAAATGTAAACACTGATTGAAATAACTACAGTTGCAATGATTCTTTTAAGTTATCTCGTATTTCATTAGCTTACATATTGTTTGTACTTTTGCATTAAGTTGTACGAAATAGAAACAAAAAGAGATTTTGAATTCATTGGTTTAGTCATAATATCATAAATCTGAAATACAGAATAAAAAATATATTTCACTTCTTGAGAAAACGAAAAAACTAGAAGCAAAGATAGTTTTTCTAAATTGAACAAATATTGAAAATCATTAAATTTTATATAGGTTTTTATTATTTGTTTCCTTGTACCTCTCTTCAAATAGTTATATGATAATACGTTATGCTCAAGTAAAGCTCACATTTTGTGTAACATCCGTACCTTGAATTTTTTGCTGGAAGAAATATAAGGAAAAAGCACTGACACTTGATATACCGTTTTTCCGAAGAAATAATTACCACATGTAATTGCGCTATTTATTATATAATTAATTTTGTCAATTAATTATGGTGCTGTTATGAATTAACAACTCTTTGTCTGTTGTCAGCATGCGGAAGACTGTGTTTGAACATTATTTGTAAAAATTCTAATGTAGCAGACGATTCAAATGCATTGAATGGAACTGAAGCTAATGTACTGTAGGAAAAAAAATGTTTTTGGTTACGATAATGGAAGAGATAGTAAAAGAAAATTCGTGGGAAGATGAGTAATTGGAAAAACAAATTGCTGTTATGCACACTGTAAAGACGCCTGTATTTTTACTTCCTTGTACTAGTAAAAGAAGTATTGTAATCACGAAAAATTCCGGGCATCGCATTTCAACGAAATTATACATTTTGACCCTAACGGATGCAATTTAAGAAATGCTTTTGCGTGACATCTGTAAGGACAGAATAAAGGACTTTTTTTCCCAAACGAACTAAAAATTTGATTTAAAATGGATTCAGAAACGTTTTTTTCGTGGCGTCTGTACATACGTACCTACGTATGTATTTAGCATAACTCAAAAACGAATAGCCGCAGAACGATGAAATTTCATATATAGGACTGCTATAACATGTAGTTGTGCACCTGCTTTTTTGGTTGAAATTGGCAGCAACAAAAGTTATCACTGAGCCGAGTAACAGAGTGGATATATATATATTCGGTTCAGTGAGCTCACTTTTTTTTTATTCTTATATGTTGATAAACTGTGCATTTTTTGCTTTAAAAAAGGGTTTAATTATGCTATTTTTAGCTTCCGCTTAAAATGTCTATGCCATTAGTTAATCTGCATGCAATAGTTGTAGAATTATCATCAATTTAAAAGTTGTTAAATGCTGCTAGGCCTAATTTTTTTACCATAACAATCATATCTGTTTACATTTGGAACTTAGCAGAATAGTGAATTAAGTTTTTCTTCACCTTTTTGCCGAGTGGGACGAAAAGAAAACTTTTGTGCACCGAAAAATCTGTCTCCTTGGCCGAATTTCTTACTTTTGCGTAAAGGCTATAATTTTAATTGCAAAAATCCTTTATTTATTGTTTTAAGTGTAATTGGTGTTTTATGTTTTTCTATATCTTTCAGTTTTTAATGAAGATATTTTGAGATTTTATGCATTTTTGGCTTGCCGGGAAGTGAGAACTGAAATAATTGAATGAGAAGTATATCTATGAAAAAATTCGAGGAAATAAGTTTAAATGAAATGCAGAAAAAAATGCGTACAATTTAATATTCCGTACAAGGAAGTCATGTGATGTACACATCAGATATTTTTTAATCACTTAAAGGCTTCTGTTTAAATAATACATTCCAGAATGATATTTTAAAATCTGCTGTTTAATGCATGTCCATTTTGGGGAGGGACAAACGGCTGAGTAAACTCTTTTATTACTTTAAAATAGGGTACCTTTTTTAAATTAAACTTTTAAACATTTACCCGAGAATGCTTTCTTCGCTCATTATGTATTCTTAAAACTTTGCTGTGTTTTAGACTAATAATCTGTCTTTTGCTTGTAAAAGCTAATTATACTTTTATGAACACAATAAAGTATTCTAACATGAATTATTACAACTGATGACCATATTGCTCCCTTCCAGTATAACGATTTTAATGACGAACATAATACGAAACAACTTCTGCTTCAATATAAATAAAGACTGAATTTAAAGTCGTACAAATTTAAACATGTAATGAATATGCGTTCTCCATCCAATGCAGAAACAGACGTAATCGCACATACTTACTTCTGTCATATCTCACATTATTGTATTAGTCACATTGCTCAAAAGCAGTTAGCAGTTAAATGTACTACTAGCAGAATGATTTCTTTTCATTCACCAACAATATTTTTATAACACTCCATTACACGCATTGCTATTTGAATTTGGAAATCATTTAAAACGCTATTGTTAAAATTTTATTTCAAACAATCACAAGACACATCACCCAGTTTGCTCATTTTCAGCTAATACTGAACATTTACTTGCATCGTGCATATTACTGTGGTTTGATCGGAATATGTTAGAGGACTTTCAGTAACTTTGCAAATGTTTAGCGGCTCATATCAGAGCCCATTTCGAGAAGTTTCATTCATTGCATTCCCCATTAATGTCAGGTCTAGTCATAAACATTTTAAATGTGAGCTCACGCCGGAAACGATAAAGCCCCAGTGACAAAGATGAGATAAATAACGCATGAAAATGGCTGCTATTAATGCCTTCCAAAAATTAATGTAGAGAAGTACTGGCTTAAAGCAGAGATTGTTAATTTATCTTACCCATTATTGGTCAATAATATATTTTTATGAATGCTTCAATATGGCTTCTCGTCTTTAGACTTTTCAGATATTACCTTAATATAACTATAGCTGCAGTAAGTACCTCCGGTAAATTATTGCATATTCTTTGCAGTATATAATTTTTGTACATGAAGTAATTTTTAAATACATTATTCTCTCGTCATTCTGCAGTCAGTACAGCCGAAACTAATCACGTATGGTACTGAGAGGGAAAATGAAACAATATGGAAGATTTATAAAACCCTTTCACTGCTGGAAGTTTAACTAATATATTGATTGACGTTAAGCTACATATCTTTATGTATGAAGTACAACAGAAAATGGAGAAGGGAGTAAAAGACCCTTTAGTTAAAACTCAAATAAATGAACAGAGTGCACATCTGGTGCTTACAAGTAGGCCAGCATTTATGGAGATAAATTCAAAATATAAATTCACGTGTAAAGCTAAATTTAAATAACGAATAGCCAAAGGCTACATAGAGTAATTTAATGCGAAATTGGCTCGGACTTTGCCGGCATGAATTTGACAACGATAATGCAAAGCTGAAAATAGTAACTCTTATTTTAGAATACCAAACCTAGCAACGTGACTTTCAAGGGTCAGAATACAGTCGTCTTCAAAATCTGAAACCCTCACTTCAATGTCCCCCCCCGGGAACTTGTTTGCATTCTGGCTGGAAAACGGAACGAAAGATGAGACAGTGCAGATTCAAAATATAATTAACTGATTATTCAAATTAAAGAAACCTCACGAATAAAAGAAACGAATATTTACAAAACATGTGAAATATTTGCAAACATAATACTTCTTATCGAAAACGGTCTTATGGATTTTCATGAACAAGCGCACAAAAGCCAAAATGGAGCACAGAAAATGCTACACATAGTTTAAGAAATTAAATACAGTAGAACCCCGAATACCCGAGTTTTGATTAACAGAAGTTACAGGTTATCCAAGCCGAATGCACTAAATAAAAAAAGAGATTAAAATAGCCTCACCAAATGATGAGTTATTAGCATTAATGAAGGTCATAAAGAATTAGTGGCTATCTTAAACCAGCTACAAGTTAGGGGCAGTAACGAATGAACATGTGAATGACTGGACGTAAAATGCTGAACAATTTATACTACCTGATGAGGTCATTTTAAAGCTGAACACGTTCACTGAACATTCTGATGAAAAAGACATATGAATCGTTACAAAAAGATCATTCACATATATGGCTTGGACGCAATCCAAAAGGCACTTCTGTATACTGAACAGCAACACGACATATCACCAGACCGACATATCAACCTCATTGTGGTGTTGTGACGTCAACACATTACGGCTGCAAGAAAAAGAAGCAACACAATGAAACAAAAGGCTGTTACTTTTTTACCTCCTCCTACGGAGTAAAGGGAATTCTAGATTTTTACATTTTTCTATCAATGTTGAAAGAAAGGGGACGGATTCTCAGAAAGTACAAGTAAGTGTTTTCTTGTTTTCCTTATTATTATGAAATAAAGGGAAGATTAATTTATAATATAGCTGCACTTATAATACATTATGCCCATTTGTGCGTTTATAGTTATTTCCTCCATATACAGATAAAATATGTTTTATGCTTG
The DNA here is from genome assembly GCA_000611955.2 of Stegodyphus mimosarum. NCBI lineage: Eukaryota > Metazoa > Arthropoda > Arachnida > Araneae > Eresidae > Stegodyphus > Stegodyphus mimosarum. Next base: position 59,361 of record KK120028.1, on the reverse strand, counting down.
GTTTTAAAACTGTCTTCATAAAAACTGATTCAAAATTTCCACTAAGTTTTTTTATATCTTTCTATGAATTGAAATTTGCTTTAGATAATCTCAGTGTTCAAAGGAATTCACTTATTTGCAACCAAAAGTGAAAATTAAACCTGGAAGAAGCACCGTTTCGGTAATCAATAAATAAAATTTTAATGATAATTTATGAATTATGGCGCCTTATATGAGACTATTTTATTTACGTTTCATTAACGTATAGCTTTAGCAAGCAGTGTACAACCATGGTATATTGAATAATAACGCAAGCAAAAATATTACACCTATTTAACCAATTAATGAGAAAAATAACTCATTTTGCTATAAAGTATTTTGATTGTTTATCGTTATTTTTATCCAGTTAGTGATAATAATAAAATTCTATAATTTTAAACCTAGGTTTGTATAATATTAACTTAATCCATAGCTAAGTTAATAATTTCCTTAAACTTGCATTTTCTTATTAGTATAGAGATATATTTAAACAACAAATATATGTCCTTTTATACTAATTTAATATTTTTGGATTTGTGCTTAGCAGCATATATATTCAATAATTTTATTACATATTAAGAATTTCCTATTTAGAGGAAGTTTTACACGTAGAGTTATCACAAAGCCTTCATAGATAGTACGCTAGCAATGTG
>KK120028.1:46486-58647 GCA_000611955.2 Stegodyphus mimosarum | reverse complement strand
AAATAATTATAATTTAACGTGATCTTAGCAAAGATTCCACATATTTATTCGTAAGCCCAGAAAGCCTATTAATTTCGTTTCGGCATGCTGTGTCGATTCACTTTCTGCGTTGATACACATTTTTAACTGCTGCCACCAAATATTGCAACCACGCACTATATTTTAAGAAATTAAATAGTGAAAAATCTGCATAAATGTATGCATATTTCTCGCATTGTGATAAAACAGCGGTACATAGAGCCATCCAATTTTGAATAATGTATAATCAGCCACCGAATATGGGCATCTGGAAGCCCTAATTGGGAATTTGGCTTATTATCTATTTCATATTTTGTTAGACATTAAATAATTTTTGATTAACAAACTCAAAGATTTCAAAGCAAGGCATAGCAACACTGTACGAAAAAAACATTTTTATGTCCAGCGCGAGACTGTGTATCGGAAATTCTAAACACATGTTAATTTTAAAATTATTTGCGATATTGCTATTGAAATGAATTTATGGTTTAAGTGCGAAGAACATTATATTTAATTAATAAAGGTCACACACAAAGCATTAAAAACTCTTTTCTTAAAAACACTATCTTCGATACTATTTAAGGATTTCGGGAATGCAATGGTATGCCATGAGGTAGTTTTTTGCTTCATCTTCAGTTGACAAAGTAATAAATATTTTTTTAATTTTTCTTAGCGTTTCATAATATTAGCATACAGCCAAGCTTAATTCCTAGATTTAATTTCACAAACATAAATCCATAAAACACAAATAATCTTCAGTCGATGACATGAGCCGCCAGTTGCCATGAGCATCCAATTAAATGAAAGAAGTTGAAAGGAAAATCTGTGAATGTTTTCTATATTCGATAACCCGCCTGCTTATCTTTTCGTATTTGGAAATGCATTCTGTCCCACATGCCTTTGGGGTCATGTAAGCCTTCTTATGTAAAGAAATTATTCATAATGCGTCATTTTAATTCCATGTAAAATAGAATAAATCTATTCATTAAGTGTCTAAAGTCTTAAGCAGAAACTACTTTTTCAATTTCCTAACAGCGATGAAGAAATTATACAAGATATCTGCATATAAAAATCATTAAACTAGTCACAATCCTGGAGAAAACTAGGTAAACTAGAAAGTACCCTAAAATTGTAACAAGTCCAGAGTATAGGATAGTTAATAGACCAGAAAGCTTAGTACGAGAGGCTATTTATAAAGCGAGGTATTTTATTGCGCCCAGCAGAAACTCTCTTATGACCCATTCATTTTATAGCAATCGTCTTGGAGATATTAGAGTGGGTAGTCTCTTGAATGTAAATACGACTTAACAGCGCATAAGGGACTGAGAATGATTTCTCACGAAAATTTCCATCACATCTGTTATAAACGAAATTTGATATTCATGTGTTCCATTTTCTGAGAAATCTATGTCAGCTTAGCTAATTGAAACTATACTTTCAAGTTCAGAACATTACTTGCAAAAGTACTTCGGAAAACCTACGTACTTTTGAAATTCTGGCTGTAAAAAGATTTTAAATTGTCTAATTACTGATCCGTTTTCATTTATGTTTCTTTTTTTTTTCATTTGTTATTTCCAAAAAAAAAAAAAAAAACTCAATTAATTAAAGTTAGGAGTCTATTAAAAGGTGACATCGTGGCAGTAGAAATTTTTAATTCTCCTTACGCAGTTTCATCAAAACTTGAAACGTATTTCCGTTAATATCTCTTGAAAAATATTTTAATTCATTTTTCGGGAGATATTAATTTTCTTGGAAGGTACTAGGATGTGCTAACATTTCTTTCTTTAGAAATCTACTCGAATTAATTTCACCATATATAGGTGTATATAAACCTGCATATCATACCTAACAGCTGTTGGTCGATCTAATTACAGGGTGTTTATAAAGTCCCGGACCCATTTCAATGTTTAATAACTCATAAAATAATAAAGATAGAGCCCAATTAATACCATAAATGCTCAGATAGACTCAAAAAGTTTCATAACCCTCGTCAATGAACCTCCACGTGTGCCCCCTTCATCGCACGGAGAATATCAAGTCGATATTCAGTTTCACTCCAGGTACCGGCAAGCATGTCGGTATCCACAGAGGCTATTGGTGTTGTAATTCTGGCTTTTAGGTCATCGATGTTCGACACTTTTCTCCTGTAAACATTGTCCCTTACAAATCCCCAAAGAAAAAAGTCCAGCGGCGTTATATCAGGTGATCTGGCTGGCCAAGGAATTGGACCTCCTCGCTCAATCCATCTTCCTGTAAAATGGTCATTCAAAGAACTACGAACGATGGTACCCCAATGAGGTGGTGCACCATCTTGTTGCAAAACGACATGTGGCTGAAGCTCTTCTAGTTGTGAAAATACGAAGTTTTCCAACATATCATACGACTGATCACACCGTCTTTTCTGTAAAAAAGAAAGACCCAATGACTCGGTCGTGCATTAGTCCACACCACACATTAACCTTTGGGGAATTCCTTTGCGCGTATTCACGGGGGTTTTCAAATCCCCATGTGCACACATTAAGGCGATTAACAATGCCAGAAAGGTGAAAGGATGCTTCGTCGGAGAACATTATGAGCTTCAGAAATTCAACATCATCTTCTATCCTCCTTAGCATATCTGTTGCAAAGGCCATCCTCCGAGGCCTATAATAATAAACAATAGTTGATAAAAACAAAAGAGAGAAAAATGCAATTAATAAGCAGACGGTATTTAGAAAAGTGCAGATATTTACACTGGAAAATGAAATTATCTGAAATTAACCACACGCGCAGACGATATTTACAAAAGTAACGATATTCAAACCTGAAAAGGAAAATATATAAGCTATTCCATCAATAAATGCCGTAAGTTTATTTATGTCTTGATTATTTTATGAGTTATTAAACATCAAAATGGGTCTGAGACTTTATAAACACCCTGTATTTGTAAACTGTAACAATTTCTTAATCTAAAATGAATTCTTACATGAATGAATGTAGAATGGATTAATTCGTCCCCCCTCGAAGGGCTGTTTATTTAAACATCGCAACAGTACTCTGTGCACAAATTCATAATAAAAAAATCCAACGCCACGTGAACGCTGAGCCCAGCCGCATTCCACAGGCTACCTTCGTGTGTGCGAAATGTAGAAAACTCCTATACGCGTTCTCAGAAATGCACAATCATAGGATATGATTATTTCGAAGGACAATAAGCTATATTCATGCACACATGTTTTTAATGTATATAAATCGAGGAAATTATCTGAACAATAAACGGCGGGAATGACGAATGATTTCCCGCGTTACAAACAGTCACGTTTCTCAACCTAAGGATTTTTAAGGCGTTTTGGGGCAACTTATACCACATAATTAACAGTCAGTCAGAGACTAATAAACACATCATTTTAATATTTATCATTGCTTAATTCTCATTACCAAACCCAGCAGGAACTTGCAGCATCTTGTAGTCTGCCTGTAGGTAATTATGACCAAACGCTATTAAACACTATAGAGGCACAATGTGACAGGCAACACAAAAGTGTCATTTCTGATATTCTACCTCTAATGAAAACTAACGGCTAAAAAGTTAATGCAGACGCGGAGCAGCAAGTACAGAACCTTACGAACGAGCAATTTCAGAAGCAGCAACAAAAGACTATTGTGGGAAAGATGTTTTCCGAAGACGATGAAAGGATCGACAGATACAGGATTGACTGAGCCCTGCAGTTTAATTCTACTACTTGTTAATATCTTCAATTTTTGTGTTTGATTCTCCTGTTTCTGTTACCTCCCAAGCAGAGGCGTAGTTCGTTAGCGTCGAGTTGACACATTGCAAATAAGTTAAAGAGTGTAATATGGGGTAGTTTTAACCCTTCTTCTGTGCAGTCAATATTTTTCAGATTTCACACAAAAGATAGACGGTAGAACCCTACAATCTTCTGCCAAGAGTTAACGAATTTGCTCGATGTTTCCGGTTTGGCATAACGTCACGGACTTACCCGACAGTTACAAGTCTTTCACATTGTCCCGAACTTCAGGAAAACACTTGTACCGCATACAAACACATGTGAAAATTCTTTGTGTGCGTTCGTTACAGAAAGGTGAAGTTCCGTTTCCATACACTTGGCGCAGCATGTCACGACATTACATTCTCATTTCCCCAAATTTGAAATATAATTTCCCATTCGTACATTGTTCCATTTCAGCCGTAACAGCGTTGCTGTTCTACACTTTACTTTTACAAAGCGTAGATAAAGCTGCACGTCTGGGCAGCCACACATCTTCGGGAACGGTGATTTGCAGATCTCGAGCTGCACTGACCTGACAGTCAAGCAGTATAACCAGCAACACCTCATGCCCATATATCCTTCATCGTACTTATTGGTCATATATTATACAGACACATAGATAGAGATATATAGATAGATATAGGCATATAATAGACAAATAGTTATTTTTTTTTATTTCCAATACCTAGGCAAAAGGCTACAAAGAACTAAAATGTTATAAACGGAGGTTGCAAACCATACACCTAAGTCATTGAATAAAGAGCGTTCTTACCTTCCAGTATCTCGACCTTCCTATAAGACCACCTAGAGCCACGTAGATATAGATACATACATAAATATAAATATAAAGCATCTAAAGTTAAAATTAAATTGGAATCAAAGCAAGGTAATTCCTCAACAATATTAATAATTGCAAGAGTGGGTAAGAGGTTACATTGGATCTAAACATATCAAAATTAAAATAAGAATCTATCCGCAGAACAAAATCAAAAAATAAAAATGTGAAAAATAAAAAAATATACAAAATTATAAATATATAAAAATTAATCTTCTTCTACTGAAACTCTAATTCAGAACTCTGCAAGGCAAAATGAATTCAAGTTTTATAAAAGTTGATTAATATGCTTGGAATACATGTTTTGTTCTTCTGGTACATTTGAGATCAAAAACCGAAAAAAGATTGAATTAAATTTCCTTTAAATGTGTTAAAATTCATTTAAAACCGAAAACTCGAATCTGAAATGTATCCAGAATTTTCCATAATTTAATTAGATTAAAATTAAAGATTAATTCCTTAATTGGGCCTATTACTATGCCCCGTTTTGGATATATACATAAATATATATAGGTACTCTTAATAGTCATCATTGAAGAAGTAACAAATTCTGCAGAAAAGAGACGAATCTGCGCTGATGCTTCTGGTTTTGTTCTTTTTTGATTTTCGGTATATGTCTGTGGATAAATTACCGAATTTATCTCTAGTTTTTTTCTGAAAATGCACTTAATTTTCCTCCATTTAGTCATGGGGTAATCACTAACTTGCTTGTAGTTTCGAAACCGAAATAAAAGAAATAAAAAAGAAAAATATTATTTCGATGGCATCTACGTTTTTCAAATCTCCTATCAAAAGATTTGATATATTGCACATAAACGTTTCCTATTGCTTTTGAATCTAGTACTGTGTAAGGATATGTCTTTTACTAAATTTAACTTGTGGCAAATCCTCAATAAGACGGTAAGCGACTTATTACTATGTCGAAGAGGAAACCGAAAAATGTCAATGTGCAAAGGGTGTAAAAAGATTCTTTTATTTAAAACTAGGTAATTTGAGCCTAGGGCATACCTGTTGCTTACAAATCATCCAGCAATTAAGGGCAGAACTCAAAGCAGAATTTAAAATTTAAAACTAATCTAAGTATCAAATAGCCAAAAGTTATGCAGAAATGTTAAAGAATGAAAACGGAAAGTAAGAAGTGACAGTTCAGATTCAGAGCATAAAATAATTGCTTAATAAGCATAATTATACTCTATAACTATTATAATAGGATCTAATTAGTTAATTGTTAAAATTTTAATTAAAATATTTAGAAGTGCAAAAGATATAGAGCGCAATATGTTTTTCTCTTTTGCTCTGCAAATAAAAAAAAATTTTTTTTTCGAAAGCATAAACTCTAATACCCTGTTTCTGTTGTAATGTACCACTGGAGTGATCCATTTTCTAAGTCTTGTTTTTTTATTTCTTTATTCTACCTATAATAAATAGATTCCTAAGCTTTAATGATGTGAAATTAAATGCAACATTACTAAAATAAAAAAACAAATTATATGCAAAACGGAGCAAGATGAATAAATCTTCAATATTTATATATAATCTGCTAAATAGTCTTACCAAATATGAAAACATTCTTTGATCAACGAAAATTTAAAAAGCCCTTTAAAAGAGATTAATTCACGTCTAAAATATGATACCGCTCTCTGATTGAAATAAAAATGATTTTATATGTTAAAGAGTTTATAAAACACTATAAAGAGCAACACCTATTACTATCAAAAAATTAAAAACATCGGCATGTTTTATGGTCAATAACGCATTCTTAAGAATGAATCAAAAACATATTTTAACAAAAAAACTTAATCGGATTAAAAATGTTTACGTTTTCCGCATTTCGATAGTAAGTGCTATTTATTTCCTTTTTTTGGATTTTTTCGCTCCCTTCGAAGCTTATTTAATTCTTCATGCACTCATGCATCTGTATCAAGCCAACAACATCGAATGGGAAAACAATTTCCGAATTTTCATGTTTTCCAATTTTTTTCGCTAAAGACATGAATTCCTTAGACCATATGTGCCAGGGAGGGGTTATAACATCTTAATTAATAATAAAGTGTAAAAATGAAAATAGATTTGGGAAAGGTCATTGTACAATGGACTTCCTCTAAAGTGCTCTATTCGTATTCTATTCTTGTTTCATTCGAATCCTCAAGGGAAGAATTGAAAAAATAATAACAACTGATAAATATTTTTTTAAAAACAAAGAACAAAAACTGCTAACTAGTACAAGATTATTGAGTATCACCTACACCAAAATCAAGACCGTTTTCCCTAAATTCATATTCTAAGATTTTTCTCTATTTTATTCTGTGATAAAATACAGAAACACACATTCTCCAAATAAAAAAAACTGATTAATGACGTGTACCTACATCGAGAATTTAATAACCAAAAACTTATTTTCAAAGCTGTTTCATCAGCCAGTAAAGATGGAATTAAAACTATACCCAGCTCCGTAATAATTTAAACAAGGATTATGTTACATCATTTAGAAGATCAAATGTCGTAAAGTTATGCTTTTCGCTCTGATGTCATACCAACAAAGAAAATTTATTAACCTCTGCCTTGGACAGTTTAGCAGCCGATACAGCATTTGTGAAAAGTATTTTATGTTACATGTTCCTATACAAGACGTATTACACAGAGTAACTGACGTACAGATTTTAATAATTTCAAAATGAACTTACAGAGTTAAATGTAGCATGTTCTTCAATACAGCAAACATCACGTTATGAAATGTATTAATACTGCATTACAAAACAAGAATCGGATTTAAGTATTTGATAACTAATGTGTATGGATAAACAACAGAAATAAAATGAAAAGGTGCAGTGTCACAAATATATAATTAAAATAAAATATTTACAAGTAAAAAGCTTTTGTATTTCCTGAAATGCAACACAATCCACTCAAGTCAAAGAGAAAGCAACTGCAACATTTAAAAGTAATATGTGCATAAATAAAAAGAAATCAGATGTTATATAATAGATGTTACACTACAGTTTGAACTAGTTAATTAGAAGCAAAAATGTACAAGACGATTACATTGTATGTAATGCACTCATTGCCATAAAACTGTACGCACCATGAAAAAGTTGTCAGAATAAAACGAAATTTTATATATGTAAGTTCTACTTTGATATAAGTAAATGATTCGAAAATCAAAGCAAAAAGGATCATCAGAAAATAGCACACATGAACGGAAGTTTCAGTACTCTGTTGGATTACCTCTAGCGTAAATGCACGATGCGATAAGAGCGGACATTGAGGCATACAAGTTTCGCATGCCGTCCTGAGACATCTCGTTCCACAATTGCTGTAAACGAGCCTATAGTTCGGCCAATCTCGTAGGCTGTCCAACTTGGGATCCAGCAGCCCAAGTAAGAGTGTTAATGTGGCGCAGGCAATTTTGTGAGATTTGTGCCGTGTGTGGTCAAGCATTGTCTTGTTGAAAACAGGCTCGTGGGAGCCCTGCCATGAGTGGCAACACATGAGGCTGAAGGATGTCATGGACGTACCACTGAAATGTCATTGTGCCATGGATCAATATTAGGGGTGATTGTGTATCGTAAGCAATGGCACCCCATACCGTCACACCAACTGTGGGAACTGTGTTTTGCTGTAAAGCGAAGGCAGGATTGAGACGTTCACCACGGGGCCTCCACACACGAAGGCCATTGTCATCACTGGTCAAATTGAATCTAGCTTCGTCGCTGAAGACAACCTGGTTCCATTCCATTAAAGCCTAATCCTGACGTGCGCGACACACTCCAAACGGAGGCGTCGGTGGGTGGGTGTAATTGGCAGCACACGTAATAGGCGCCGCAATATCAAATGTCCTTCAACCAGGTACCTTGCGATGGTTCGTGAAGACACAGGGGCCCGTAATGAAACTGCTCCCTGTGTCTGGATAGCGGCCAATGAGGCAGTTGGCTCTACGCATGCGTGTTGTACGATGTGACGATCTTCTCGACGAGTGTTCTATCGAGGACGTCCTGAGCCTGGTCGCCGTGTAAATTATGTCTCTTCTGTCCACTGGTTCCAAGACCTTACACAGTAAAATCAGAACGGACTACCTTACGAGCGGCTCGCCAACCTGACCACCCAGCTTCGATCATCCCGATGATTCTTCCCCTCTCGAACTCTGAGAGCTGCTGATATTGGCTACGATGGCAGCGTAATGGCGTGTCTACCTCAGAGTATCCTTAGCAAAATATTAAGTGCACTCAAACAAGCTCTGCTTACCTGTTTCATACTCCAAGAAGAACGACGTTCAACGCCGTCTAGTGGCATTACGCAATGCGCAATCAAGCTGCATTTCTAATGATTTGAATATCTAACCGGCATATAACTTCATGCCAAGTTTCGTTGCGATCCCACAATTATTTCTTGGTGCACAAATTTTTATGGTAATGAGTGTATAGGTATATACTAAAATTATAGCAAATGACAAAGTTTAGAGATTAACATTGGGATTACTAGGCCTTAGTATGTACAAGGTATATATCCTTAACAAGGTATAGACAATGTCACATTACATTGTAAGGTTTTAGTTAAACTAACCAAGTTTTATTTTAATTTAAATGTTTTTATCTCCTCTCTGTTTCAACTTCCCGTCAGAAGAAGCGCGCGTTTTCAGCTTATGCTAATTTTGAAGTACAGCCAAGAACTATTTAAGCCAGAGGTAGAAACCTCTCGGTGTGAGAGAGCTTCAGTCTCAGATCACGGACACTCTGCTCGACGTTCGTCTGACCAGCTAGCAGTTTAAATTTATAAGCCATAGTGCTTACTACGTGATTGCATTGTAAAACAAATTGAAGTGCGCTAGTATTAGTATATCTTGCTACGCACCCTTTTAGGTAGAGGCCAATCTCCGCGAATCGCTCTGTGAGCAAAGTTTGATTTAAGTTCTATTTAAATTTAGTTAAATATTATTTGATTTTAAGTTCGACCCAAGTGCGGTCTTTTACTTTCTGTATCTCTCCCGAGTTGCGAAGTATGTAAATAATAGTGATTTAATAAAAGAGGATTTTAAATCCCTTTCACGTGCAGTCATTTTCCAGCTAGTACCTACATCAGAACAAAGCTAACATTTCATCAGCTCACTGTTCCAGTTCAGGACTTGAGAAGAAGAACCCTATTACAGACTTTACCATGTTCTCAAGGAACACGCACAGAATACTCAGTCCTGACAGTGGCGCCCGTATTAAAAGAAGAGGATGGCCTCAACGACAAGAAGACGAACCTGAGATACCTGCTGTACCTGTCCAAAATCCTGAGATAGTACCTCCTGGCATAGAAGGATTTGGCTACATCGTACAAACCATGAGAGCAGCTATGAAGCCAGCGACAAATTTTGACGTCAAGACAGCCGTAATCAATTTCCTGGAAAAGCTAGACTCCCACTTCATGTTATACCCAGTTCACGAATTTCAGAAAGTCGCTCTTGCTACCAGCGCTTTGAAGGGCCAAGCGCTAATTTGGTTCAAGTGCATTGGAAAGAATCTATTGGGGGAACCAGGAAGCCCCACATATACGTATGAAAATTTCAAGAATTCCTTGGTGAAAGCATTTCCTGTAGTACGAGACCGAGCCAGACTGGAAGCTGAACTGTTTAGTCGATATCAAGAAAAAATAGAAGATTTGACAAATTTTATTTTGAGAAAAATTCAAGTTTTCAAGCTTTTGTATGGAAGTCGCCCGGATCCTGAAATTATTCAAGTTATACTTCCTAGGCTACTGCCCCAAGTTCAAGATTTCATCGAACTAAGAAACCCAACAACGTTAGATAGATTATTTGAGCTCGCAGTACAGTTTGAAAGCCGAAGAACAGCCGACAACGAAAGACGACGCCAATTTGAGCGAAGAAGTCAGTGGAGTTCGCCAAGACCCCAGCAAAAGCAAAATCAAAGTTACGGGAATAAGGCGAAGCAATGGCCGAAGAAAGACGTGTCTCCTAAAGCGAGCGGCGAACGAAGGGAATTTAATGGAAGAACAAGCAAAGATTCCGAGGGCAACCAGAAGAAAAAGAATTTAAACTAAGATGGATTTCTCCGAGGAAGGTGAAGATGTCCGAAGCAGAGCAAAACACTTCCAAAATCAATTTAAACACCGTGGTCGTGAAGAATTTCAGTTTGCCGAAGATTGAAGTTCTAATTAACAACATACCGGCGACAGCTCTCTTGGATACAGGAGCTCAAAGCAGCTTCGTATCGGAAAGATTCTGTAAAAAGCACTTTCGCCGTTACAGAATTTTTAGTGCAAGAGACACGGATGTCATAGCGACCCAAGGAGAAAAATGTAGCTGTTTAGGAAAAGTACCGTTGTTCGTGCGTATCAACAACGAACAGCTAAGAATCCTGTTTTATATTGTGCGAAACCTGCAAACATGTATTATTCTATGTGTGGACATTTTTAGTTTGGCAGAAAAAAAAATTGATTTCAAAGGGGGAGAGTTGACGTTAAATATGAAGCCAATTGAAGCCAAGAATGATAAGCCCCCGCAGCTGGACTTGCAACATTTACCAGCAGAAGAAAAGGAGAAAATCCAAGGACTGGTAAGTCATTTTTCGAATTTATTTAGTGATGTACCGGGTTTTACACAGGTGGTGAACCACGACATTGTCACGGGGGACGCTCAGCCAGTTAGGCAAAAGCCATATAGGTATGATAATGCAAAAGAAGAAATAATTGAATATCATATTAAGGAGATGTTAAAGAATAAAATCATCACGCCAATTTCTAGCAGTTATGCTAGCCCCGTTGTCCTGTGTAAGAAAAATAATGATTACCCTATTACGCACCCGAAGCGGTGGCGTTTTGCTATAGATTATCGCAAGTTAAATTCAGTTACAAAATATCCTGTATATCCATTGCCGATAATTGAAGAAATTATTCGAAATATTTCGTCTACAAAATACATGACTACATTAGATCTCACGAGTGGCTATTTTCAGATTGGGGTAAAACCCGAAGACGTACACAAAACCGCGTTCATAACGAAATCTGGCACGTACGCATTTCTTAGAATGCCTTTCGGTTTATCCGGCGCGCCGGCAACGTTCCAAAGATGTATGGACATCGTCTTAAGACCAGTCTTTGGTAAAAGCACTTTCATATATTTAGACGATATTATAATTACGAGTAGTAGTCTAGAACAACACTTACAAGATTTAAGAAAAGTATTTTCATTGTTAAATGAAGCTGGTTTAAAGATAAATGCGTCCAAATGTAAATTTGCCGCAAAAGAGTTACGTTATTTAGGATTTAAAATTTCCCAAAAGGGAATCGAAACTGATCACTGAAAAATAGTAGCTATTAAAAATTATCCTTTTCCTAAATTAGCGAAGAAACTATCGTCGTTTCTTGGGATGTGTTCATACTATCGTTCCTTCATTAAAGACTTTGCAAAAATAGCTGAGCCGCTGCTAAAGTTAAAAAGAAAGAAAGCTAGGTTTTCGTGGTCAGGTGAAGCCAACTTGGCGTTTCAAAAACTGAAAGACGCATTGACTCAAGCTCCCGTCTTAAAATTTCCAGAAGGG
>KK120028.1:9539-30684 GCA_000611955.2 Stegodyphus mimosarum | reverse complement strand
AGATACCCATAATCTTATATATATATATATATATTCTTGTATATATTTTTCATATTTTGTACATATTTATGTGAAAATAGGAAACTTGTCTATTCAGCTTTATTCATCTTCTTCATTTAACTATTTTTGCAGACTATTTGCAACTTGTAACATAATTCTGCTTCATTGTAACGAACATGCCGATAAAAACATTGTTATTCTAATAGAGGGTGGTTGCATAACGATGGAACTTGTAAAGTATATTTTAATGTTATAACAGATATTTTAGTTTAGATAACCTTTCCTATCAATTCTTGTATCAACTTACAACTCCCTACCAGGATGAGGTTTTAGAATGGCGTTGAACGCAATTGATTTATAAGGCGCATTTAAGGAAGGGTCAACTTACTTCGTGAGAGTACACTGGTGGTAACTGTAAACATGAACATATTTCGCAAATGCTTTCTTAAATCCATCTGACATGCACAACTGCTTGCTTGACGTTGTCACTACTGATTCTTTGCCGTCGGGTGTGGTGCGTAGCACTCTAATTTCTATAACTGCAGTGAAAGGCCTTAGAGTGAATTTTTATATACTGGCAAAAACTCCAAAGTAGTTCATGCCAGCAGCAAAGTGATGATCTATGATACATGACTTCGTGAGAGAGAGCTAGGAATCCTAAGAAGCGCCTGTTTGCCTTTGAGCGAAGTCTCTCTTCAAGCTGCTACGTTATGCCCTATTATTACGTGCCTTTTGATATTCGCCGGCTAGTTTAAATTAAGGGCCAACTATGTGAGATATTTGTGTTTAGCTTCAGCTAAGTCTCTCTTACTTAGTTTAGTTCTTATTTTTCATTCTGAGTGTAAGCCTGAGTGAAGGCTTTTTTGTAAGCCAGAGGAAGCCGGCATCTGTTATTATTTTATTAGAGGGAAATAAAGGGTAGTTTAACAGTTCTTAAGTCTATATCTTTAGTTACTTGAACTCAGCGATAAGTCGCTAAAGAGTTCACTATGTTCCTCGACGTTTACTTGTCACAAAAAGAGTGAGGAACCTTACAAACGTAATAATCCACTTAAAACCGAAATGATGTGATTACAATATCACCTTCTTAAAAATTAATCAGTATGAAAAACTGTGTAATCTTGAGCTGACATTAAGATCCCAACATATTTTACACCAAGACAGCACTCAGGTTACCTTAACGTACAAGCGAAGTTCTTCGCAAAATTTCAGACACCATTTTGTTGGGCGATTGCTCGCCATTGTGAAGAAGCGTGTGCTGTGATTTGACGAAGTGATGTAAAAATGTTCCCAGTTACCGAATGTTTCTGAATAAATTGCTGAAATCGTTATATACTAAAAAAGATCCCTTTTGCCTTATCTTTTCGTAGCTAAGAGATGATTCATTTAGTAAATAAATTGTCTGTCATTTTTATTAGGTAAAATTTTCATTTAAAAGAAAACAAAATTATTTATCTGCCCACTAACCCTACTTTAGTATTAAGCAGAGTTAGAGAAACTTGCTTCAAGACTTTGACATGGGTAACCGTTCTTTTGATACATTAGCACATAGATAAGCTTAGCTGTAACGAAAACAAAGAAAAGAAATGATTTGCTTCGTTCGTTTAAAGTAAACTGAAGGGATCAATATATTATGTTCGTATTATATTCCCCTCTTTTCAGACTTATGATATAGAATAGCGAATAGAATGAATAAGGTTCCACGTTTTTCATAAAAAACGCATTCATTCTAATTTCATTTTACTAAAGTCGTCGTGGTATGGTACATTTGAAGGAAATAAATATTTTTGATCAAAAAAGTGCATTATTATGCAGAAAATACTGGTAATATTTTATGTAATTTTCATTACAAATTTCGGAAGTATTATTTTATATGTCTGAATTAATTTAAAAATGCTTTCATTAATCAGTTCGAGTTTCGTCAAAAATGCCGTCAAACACGACACATTTTGAAGTGTAATACTTTTTGTTTTATAATAACAATATTCCTTGTAACATCAAATCAAGTCCATGAATTTTATCGGGGCTCGCAGCATAGGACAGCAACTGTCTTTTGTTTGAGTTTGGGCATCTCCCGGGGAATGGCACCTAGGGTGTTTAACTCTTCTTTCTCTAGTACCAAGCCACTTCAAAGGACTTTCGGAATGTTGTGTATTTTAAGTGCCCCACGCCTGCAAAGATACTGTGTATTTACAAATATCCAAACTTTCTGTGAGACCTGAACACGATCTAACGATACGTTAGCTAGTAACACTAACCGTAATACCCATCATGGCGCCAAAAAATCAGAAGTAGTTGCTTTACTACTTATATTTTTATACTTCCTTTGCAGAAGATGTCAGTTTGTACGGAATCTAACGACTTCATTGCTAAATTCTTGCTGCGTGTGAACAGTCGAGTAACTTATCGCCCCGGCTAAGACTTCAAGTTAAATACAAAAGGAAGCAAATGCGACAGGGACTTGCTGTTAAAAAGTTCTTCCCACGCCTAGTGTTGTGTGTCCTGGGGTGAGTATAGCTACTACATTGTTTGTATTATAAATAAATTACTCTATATGTGTTTACATTATAAATAAAATAAATAAATAAAATATGTATGTATTCCTGTTATAGATATAATGCTGAGCAGATTCGATAAATATGATACAGAAGTTATAATTATCAAGTTATTTTTAATACCATTTTGCTTTTTTCCTATGTCATAGGTTGTTCTTTTCATAGTGTAATCGTACTCATTTGAGAAAGAAAGTTGATAGCTTAAGTAGAAAACTATGAAGACGCCAAAGCTGCAAAATTTTATTCTCGAAAAGGAAAATTCTGTTTCTTATTAATATCAGCTAACTGCTCCCTTCCTAGTGTTTGTTCTTTCTCATAACACCGCTCTCTCCACCTCATTAAAAATTTAGCCACTGTGATTTGTTTCTGTCTATGTTTACAAATGTTCCTAAAACAAGACATCGCACTGGCATTGCTAATATTTATGCTGCGGCTTACTATTGCTTTATCAGAGTAATAAGGTTCTATAAACCTTGCACCTTACCCTACTTCGCACAAACTTCGCTAATCAAATACCTAGGATCATCTCTCCTTCCGGCCTCTTCTTCTAAAGTCATTTTTCTCCACTGCATTAAATGCATTTTGTTGTGTCGTTTGTGACCAAATTATTAATTAGAGATATAATTCCTCCTTCTGTTTCAAAAATTTGTTCATGAACCGAATCGTTCATAATTCAAGACGCTCGTGAATCAAGGTTCCACTGTTTTATATGTTCGACTAGACAGTCTAGTGGCAAACAGAAGCTGATTTCTAATCCGAACACGCGGGGATGCGTTCGTTCCTTCGCACAAATTGTCCGATTTTGTGTCAAAATACGTATATTAGAGCAATGCTATATATAAATCTCTTAAGTCGCGCTTTCGTGACATGGAAAACGCAATTTGAATTTCGTCAATCGGCCCAGTAGAACGGAAGCTATAGAATAGAACTATTTCATTTTTTTCGCAATGTACATTGGTTTTTTAAAAGGTAAGACGTAGGCATTTTTAGCAAAGGAAAGCATAAGCGCTACAAAATTATTTACAGGGTAGAAACTAGGGAACGGAAGAAGACGTACTTACTTGTGAGTGGTATTTATACCTAGTAGATGAAGAAAGTACTCTAAGCTGTTATTGGCTAATTTTAGTTTCGGGAATTTTGGAAGAAGCACGACCCAGTTTGATAGTTAAATATCATTTTTTTTCGCATGACAAATTTCTTCGCACATATTTTCATAAATGGTAGAAATACTAGAGTTGCTAAACGCGTCCCACAACTCTGATGATGACTCATTACGTTTTTAACAGAAGCAGCCTAGCAAGAGACGTCTTGTAACTAGCAAGCGTAGGCAGAGAAAACGAGAGACAGGCTACGCAGTTAATAACTACGCTGGTGAAATAAATTGAGAGAATTTGCATATTTGATCTACGATCTCCAGAACTACTAGACAGATTTTAATAAAATTTAGTATGAACACAGGTTGATATAATACAAACAAAATAAATATTCATCAGTTATAATAGACACACATATTCGTGTGTAACACTCATGGGAGTCTGAAGGTCTAAAACAGCGGTTGCAGAAGACGTAAAAGAAATGGGTTAATAGGGGGTATGGTCCCCTCTTACAGCCATACAGGCCTCGCAGCGTGATGTCATAAAGGAAATAAGCCAGTTTATCAGTGCCTGTGGCAACTCTTCCCACTCATTCAGCAACGCTGTTTTCAGTTCCTGGATGGTTCTCGGAGGGGGGTTGCAAGTTGCAATTGCCCTCCTAGAGCGTCCCAGACATGCTCTATAGAGTTGGGTATGGAGACCTGGCTAGCCAATCCATCCGGCAAATATTCTCACTCTGGAGAAATTCGTCGACCAGAAGAGCTCTATGTGGCCTCACGTTATCAACATGTAAGATGAACTCGGGGCCCACTGCACCCCGAAAAAGGCAAACATAGGGCTCCAAGACATCATCAATATACCTCCCACCAATCACAGAGGCTCTGTCAAAGACGTGGAGAGGTGTGCGGCCATCCAACATAATGCCTGCCAAGACCATTACACCACCACCCCCATAACTGTTGATTTCGCGGACAATGGATGGTAGATAGTGGGTTCTTGGCTCTCTCCATATGAAAGTACGGCGAGAATCGGTGTTTAAACAGAAACGAGACTCGTTGGTTAACAGATTGGTCGCCCATTGCTCAGTACTCCAATCACTATGCTGCCTGCAGCATATTAATCGGACTCTCCTATCCATAGACGTGATCGGAACGCAAACAGCCGGTCTTCTGACAAACAACCCTCTCTCATTCAGTCTTTTGGAAACAGTCACTCTTGTTACACGGGTTCCTGTGGCTGCATACAGGTCCCGAAAGAGCTGAGAAGCTGTAGCCCCTCTGTTACGCCTCGCTAAAATGGACAAATAGTGATCTTCTCTGGCCGTCCTGGCTCTTGGACGACCTTTCCAGGCTTTTTCTCGATGGATCCAGTATCCTGGAAATGTTTCCATAGCTTACACTCGACGCTGGACGTTAAATTAAACTCTCTGCATATCCGGACTTGCGACTGCCCTGCCTCTAGCCTCCCCATAATTCGCCACCTCATTCCATCACGCTTACGTATTTGCTGCACAAAATTTACATTTTTATCTTGAAACAGTGGTTTTTTCTTCAGTTCAGTTCTTTTCATGCTATTCGATAAAATATGCAAATTCTTTTAATTTATTTCACAAGTGTATATAAATACACCTTTAGATGCTAAGTTTAATAAAGATCGTTGGACAGCGTAAGCTAGTCGACACTCTTCTTTAGATTTTCTGCGGTTGCAAATTAGCTTGCCAACAAAATTTTCTGCTAGCCTCGATTGCTTCGCGAGCACTTAAATATATTCACAATTATATTGATTAAACAAATGATTTGCTTCAAGATTAATTTAGAAATCTCAAGATACAAAAACATGTTAAAAGTATTTTTAAAAATATGATAAAATATTACAAAATCTGTGAATTAAATTTAGAGTCCAATTTTGAAGATAATTTTGTAAAGTTCTTGCGGTGGCTTGAAGAACACATGAGAAATTTTGCTGTTGTCTTCCATAAAGAGTATGCAATCAATATACAATCAAGATATTCTTTTTTTTAATTCTTTTTCTTTATTGGCTTACTTGATTTTACTTTGAAATATAAGAATTATAAAAAATATTAAACAATATTTTACTGTCGTTCTAAACCAAGCAACGTAGTATTAAAAGAAACAAAATTATTAATATCAATACAAATACATCAATATATATATATATATATATATACAAATACAAGCATATATATACTAGAAAGCCTGGCGATCATATGAAATGACCGCTGTTCTAGGATAAATTATTAAATTTTATTTATTTGGGCCTTTGGTTAAATTATTAAACCTCGCTCATGTGGTGGCTCTCCATCGGTGTTTGCAAATATGACAGCCACTTCGTTGAAACTTCGGACATTATACCGCCTTTGATCTAAGTTAAGATCACAGACAATGGCCATGGCAATGCTGATTGCTGGCTCATTGCTTGCTATAGCATTAGTGGCCAACTTATTTTCAACTTCCTACATCATTTTATATGCAGAAGCACATGGGTTAATGTCTTGACATAATTCCCCCATTTCATTAAGTAAGGACTCAGGATCTCTTTTATTTCATTCTAAACGTGCCAAACTGGCTTCTGAGGGATCAAGTATACATAATTGAGCAACCTTTCTTTTCCCGACAGAAGAATGCAAAGTTCCAGTTTGATGGTAAACTTGACCATGATGTCGAAAGCAATAAAGTCCTAGTCCAGGCAAGTCAACTGGTTTGTTTCCCATGGACGCAAAAGCAAACGAACTATTATGGATCGAATGCTATCCATGTACTGTTTACTATTTGGATGCTGATTAGTAAATAATTTATTTAAGAGTGGTGGATAATTCTCATTTAGTGGAACTACAATGTTTCCGTACTTGCAGCATTGAGAAAATTCTTTCTTGCCACGGTCATATTGATTAGTTTCTAGCTTGAAATTTAAGGACTGACAGTGTTAACATTTAATATTCATGTCAGCACAAGAATGCTAAAAAATTAAAGTTTCTTCGTTTGAAACTGTTTTAATCTGCGTTTCGGTCAGCATTACTCTGTCGTTTTTTTGCATTTCTCTCCTGCCTTTGCTCAAGGGACTCATTTTGTCGAGACAGGCTTTTTTGTCTTGCATCTGAGGCAAGCCTTGTTTCTCTATGCTCATCAGTCTCATTTTGCCGAGAAAGACGCATTTGTTCTGTGACTGAAGCAAGCCTTATCTTTCTCTGTTCAGTGGTTTTTTGTCGAAAAAGCCGTTTTTGTGGAGTTTTAGCTCTTTTTCTCTCTTCTTCAGTGCTGTATTTTCTAGGAGGCATTCTTAAAAGAAATTACGTTAAGACGTAGTTTTTATGTAAAACAGATGATTGCCTCTGCAAACAAATGTTCACCTTCCCTCTGACACGCTCAATTTGCGTCCAGCCTTAAATTGTTTCAAAAACAGATGATTGCTAATGCAAACAAATGTTCACCTTCCCTCTGACACGTTCAATTTGCGTTTAGCTAAAAATTCAGTTAAAGTACAATGTCGGAATAAAATCGAGTAAAATTTTAAACTCTTTACGCGAAAGGATATTTAGCATAAGAGTTTGGGTAAACCTGCCTGATGAGATGTACTACGCACAACTCGTTAGTTGGTTTCGTCTCCTTTAATTTTTCAGCGTTTGCAGGTTTCTAGGTAATTCATATGTGAATATAGTTAAATGCATAATAAGCAACAATTATATAAATTAAAAATATATAAACACCATGATAGTTTAATTAAAACAATGATAACTATTGTGATAAAATTTATTTTACTATTTGAATGCCGTGGCAACTTAACCCCATTGGCTAGTACAGTTACGCAAGCAACCAACAAACTATCGGCGACAAACAGACACTTAAGCCACATATAATAAAGATATATATATAGTCACATATTACAATATAATAACTTTGTGAAAACGCAGTACCTTAAACTAAAACAATATAAAAGGAATAGAAAACGGAATTTTTTAACATTCACAGAATAACGTGCTTCACATACTGAATCCTTTTTTAAAATGACTAATCCGTCGGAAATTTAAGTTGCCAATTGTCAAAAAATAAATTAGGCTTGATTAAGTGGAGTGGACTTCTAAGTACAGCAAATCGGAAAAGGGGGAAGGATGTGGTTGGTAGATTTAAGAACTGGTAAATATTTGGTCGAACTTGCAAAATGAATCTTCCATTGTATTCCTGAAAATGTTCGATAAAGATTCAAAATGAAATGTTCGATAAAAGCAGGGAAGCAGAGGAATTCAATTTTTAAAATAGGGAAATTTGAATTTTATTTATCACATGGTAACAGAAACATAATAAAGTAAAGTTTAACATTTTTAATGAAGATCTTCAACAGGAATTTTGCAATACAACACGGAGGAGATGTCGAAGTGTAAACAACGAGGGAACAGAACGGATAAGTCAATTATTTAAACCTTACTGGGTGACATAAGGGCTTCGAATATAAATTGGTCTATTTTTAGTGAAAGAGATAAACAGTCTGAATATTTATGCAATTACAAATGGTTTCCATCCATTAATCAAGAATAATTAGAATGATTAATAATTTCTCACAACTGGATAATTAATGATTTATGTAATCCGAATTACCCTAATTTGCTATGATTTACAACATCAGCCTCAAGATTATCGGTCAATTGCCAATCTATCGCAAATAATGCATCAAGACATTCCTGGTATTTTAAAATAGTGACTTGAATTTAAACAATAACACACACACACACACACACACACATGGGAGAAATACAAGAGAAGCTCAACAACTTAATCAAGTGGATTCTCAGAATAAAAAAAAAACTTTCTGAATTAAAATTGCGAGTTTCAGATGCCTTTCTTACACGGAAAGGAATGTTACTAGAAATAACAACGGAATATTTGAGTAACGAGACTCAGAGCAAAAGGATAAATGAAATACAAGTAAAAAATTCAGATAACGTCAACAGAAAGTAAAATAACAGCACCTAAAAAAGACTCAAAGTACAAAGCAAGCTAAAACAACGGAATTCATTCATTCAGGGTTTGATTCTTTTATTAAACTAGATGCTGTGACATTAATTTAGCGTTTTCAGACAAAAAGTGACTCAAACTTTCATTATTTGAAATAGGCTTTGTAAGAAAATACTGCTACATATAAAAATACATACCAGTTTTCTGAATAGAACTTAATCAACTATATAGAAAATTCCAGACTTCGAGACATTTCGACTTCATTGGTTGTTTTCTAAGCTTTTCAGAATTTCGTACACAGTAAAGAACTAGAAAAACAAAGTAAATTAATGTCTTAGCTGAAGCTACGATATTAAAAAATTATTTACGTTTTTCGATCAAGCAATCTGTGAGTTAAAGCGTATTTTGAATTTTACAGCTCCAGTTTTCTTAATATGTCTGCTCGTAACACCTATAGAATCCATAATATGCCAACTATCGCAGTAAAAATTACAGCGTAGGTAGGTTTTATTTTCGTAATAAAATTACAAAAATCGTGGAACATATTTCTATTTACTTGTGCTTCTTCTGCACATATACGAGAATTGTTTTCTTTGATTAAAGTGCATGATTACATACAGCAGCTCTCATTTTTTTGCATGGTTTTGCATTAAATATTGAAACACAGATTCCAAATGTTTTTCAAATATATTTTTTATTCTTCATTTTAAACTATGCGTATTACAAAATAGATGTTATTAAAATGTTTTGTGTAATACTTTTCAATAAATGTTAGTTAGTATCTCTTATAATAATTCGAACACTGTGACGTTTTGGTGAGGTATTTCGGCAGATGATGTTTCAGTTACAATTTTTGTTTCAAATGAAAATACATGACAAGAATTGTAGTTTGCTTTTGGAAATTATGATTTCTTTAGAAAAATATATTAATATTTGAATATCTAATGCGAACATGGAAAACGCTACGGAATTACGACAAGTTCTGTTAAAAGTTTAACAGTTCCTTGTTGTATTTATTATTATTTATTCATTTATTATTTACCCGCTTCGTCCTAAAACACTACACGGAAGGGGGGGATGCCTTCGTGGAGGACTTTCGAAGGCGACCTGGTTCGTATTAAGACACTACACATGGGGAAAACCACGAAAACGCCCATGCAGCCAGTTCCTCATTTTAAAGACGGCAAAAAGTATTTGAAATATCAAATATTCTTGATTGCAAATCTTCAATTACCTTTAACCCTAAAAAACGATGGAATTTCATGGAACTGTTGAAAATGCTCTACACTCTTGTCTGAATTCTAACGTAACGCCTAGCCTAACGCTACAAAAAATGAAACGAAACCCCAAAATTAGTTGCATGAGTATAAATTGTAAATCTTGCAGAGGATTTATTATAAAGGTTTGAAATAAAAGTTAACCCTGAAACTGTTAGAATAGCCATTATGACACATAATACAATTCGCAGTCAGCAAGAAGGAAATTCTTCTTCAACAAGGAAGCAAAGAAAAATAGGTCTGGCGTTCGCAGAATTCACGGTAAGCGAAGATTATCATATTAAAGCAATGTGATGTTTGTAGTATTGTCAACGTTTAATATATTTGGGTCTGATGGCGGAACTGCTTGTGTGTCGAAAGCTTAATAAAGGAATTAATCAGAAAACTCTATTGCCTACCGTTAAGCACACGGGAGAAGACAAAACTGTTTGAGTATGTTAAGCTGCTTTTTGGATGGAAAATTTAGCTTTTGTAGAAAATAATAACTATTCTTAAATACTAGAACTAAAAGCATCTGCAAGAAAAGTTGGAATATAAACTACATCATTCAAGTTCTATCAAGTATCAGTGTTTTTTTTTTCAAATATCAGGATAACGGTCCTAAACATACAGCCCGAAATGCTCGCTCGTGGTTCTGTACAACTCTTCTGAAGTTACTCGTTATCAACAAATAATTGTTTTATTACCAAACACATTTTGGAATATTTTTTTCAAAATAAGTAGGTTTTAAAAACGATGATCAATAATATATGTGAAGATAAAAATGAAATCATTCAGTTAATATTGTGGGATGACATTGTCGATAATAATCGTATGACGCGCCAAGCTATGAAAACAAATCTTTTCCTTCCTGTTATAGAATGCAGACGATTCCGCAATTAAGACGATGACACGATTGAAAGATGTTTGAATGTAAAAGACAATTAATTCTTCTCACCTGTAAATAATCTCATCTATTTCCTTCTACGCATGTAATCATTTTGCAGTTTGTGGCAACGATTCATGTTTTCCAAAAACTCGAAAAGCATATGTGTCCGAAACCAAGTGTGAGTCAATGTAAATACATTGTTTTATTTTGCATAGCGGCCAGAAATTTTGATGACTTTTTTTATCAAAATTTTAAGACATTTTTATGCCAAAGAACGAAACCGAAGCTTTAGAAAAACAGCAGTAATTTTTCGATTAAAACATTTGTTGAAATTGTATTACGTAAAATCTATGGCCTATAATTTCGTTTTCATGATCCCCCTCATGATTTCCCTTCCTTGATTACGTAAATTTGTGGCCCATGATTTTCCTTTCATATGTGTGAGTATTTTACTGAATATTGATGTTAATTATTTGAGCTAAAAATATTATTTAGTTTCATCTCTTTTTACAGACAATATATATATTATTTTCTGCATGTGATTATTTGTACGATGATCTACAAAAGATACTTAAAAATATAATAATGCGAAGCAGAAAAATCCTTGAACCTACTTTAATTCAATATGGAAAAGTTACCAGATATGTTTCGAAATCAAAAGATTTTCCGAAATGTAGCTTTCGTTTTATTATACTAAAGTTAATGCTAAATACGTGTAAATTCTCATAATTTAATATTGTTTAATTAAATATAACTATTTTTGTTGTTTAGTTTATATTATTAGCACTGATTAAATTTGCATAGTTTAGAAGAATTCTTAAATATTTTTAGAGTTATAACATTCACAATATTTTTCTTAAATTTAGGAATATGAAAGCATAAACCTATGTGTGTCAGATAATATTATAAGATTATTATAAGGTAAGGCTATAAGATTTTAAGATTATTATAAGGTTAAGATAAGATCCTAAGATTATTATATGGTAAGACTAAAAGATAAAATTATAAGAGTATTATAAGATAAGACTAGAAGATTTTTACAAGATTATAAGATAACTGTAAGATTTCCGTGCACTTTGTTTCAGTTTTAAATATGAAACAAACTGAAATAATAGATTAAATTGAAAAATATCATCCGCTAGGAGTAATCAAGTCTTAACCTAAACCAGCAGCAAAAATTTGGATCTCATTAAAAAAAATATTTGAAAAATATTGTTATAGATAAGCGTGGCCCAGTAAAATTTCCTCTCACATCATAAATGGTGTATGGTTTCTCTGAATTAACTAACATTTCATTCAAATTTTTGTTATCTTTCCAGAACTCCTCAATTTCCCCTCCCATTTCTTTGCCAGGATGTATTTAAAGTGGTCAATATCTGAGTTTATTCAGAGCGTGTTTTTGCTAGCCATTTCAAGTTCCGTTTCTTATCTTGCTGTTATGCTAATACGCCCCTTGGTCATTTCGAATAATCGTCACGCCTCTTAGGTTTGTTGAGTCAGCCTAAATTAGCCGTAACGTGTTAATCCAGCACTATTCTTTTTAGACTTGAAAGGATTTGTATTATAACATTAAGTTACATCGCAAATTGTCGGTGTTATTGTAAAGTACGAAGTACGTGCCTTTTTTCAAGTGCAAGTGATAAATGCAAGTGAAAGATGCTATTCTCCCAGTTCGAATGATAAAAATTAACTGAACAAGATAAGCGTGACAAGCATTTTGTAAAAATAATTTACTTGGCACACATGGCCCACAGACAGCTATTCACCAAGTATAATATTTCTTATTAAACCGAATACTAAGATTTAAAAATTTTGTTTTCAAATTTTATTATTCTAATTTTTTTTTCATAATAAGGCATTGATTAATCATAACAATAGAAGGCAGGAACTTGTTACTATTTGTTAAGCTGGCATACACCTATTATAAAATAGCTCTTTCTAGCTCCTTTGAGAGTCCCCGAAAGACATGACGAAAGTATACAGTGACGGAAATATAGATTTCACCCGGCCACAGAGATTTTTCTCGTACTTTCTGCTTCTCGAAATTACTGGAAGGCATATGAGGTCTTATTAACGGTAATAGCTTGCATACGAAATCAATTATTGTTATTCAATTACAATACCTATTACAGTGATCCAGAGATCGCGTACCAAAATGTAGCCAAATTGTGTCCGAGTTTGATGACTTTTGGTGATTTATCGTCAAATTTGGCGACAAAAATCAGTCGCCAAAACAGCTGCCAGCTTGGAGATATCTCTCCAAATTAGCGAGATAGCCAGTTAATCGATGTTAAATAGACTTGCACCTGTATTCTTATTTCTCCGACAGAAACATCCTAGATTTCCATGTTACGTGATACAGAAAAATACAACAATTCCACATATAATTTCACTAAAATCATCTATATGTATACAAAATTCGTAACGATATTATTCTATTAAATTTAATGGTTGTATCAAATTTTATATTGCATCCAGTTTTGCATTTGAACTGCAAATAAATAATTTCTAAAATGTAAACGTTATATTCATTTAAATTTTTAAATGCTTAATTCAGAGATAAATTTTACTGCAGTTAAAATATAAAACGTGTTACTTTCTTATCGTAGCACAGAATGTTCGGTTATTATGTAAAGATAACGAATACACATGTAAATTCTCTGGAACTCGATTTTTTTTCTAATTCTATAACTGAATAAAACGCAAAATAAGTTTCTTAAAAATGCCGCTATACAAGTACATTTTAACTGTCATAAATTCAAATCATATTAATGCAGAAAATTTAAGTTATTCTTTAATATAAAAAGGGAAATAAAAAAATTATTATAAACTGCGATTTCTGTATAAAATTATTTTGTGCAAATGCAGCCGTATCCAAGTAAAAGGAAAGAATCAAAGATCGTGCATGTAATTAACGCGAACAAAACTTCATTCCGTAACTCCTCGAAAATTCTTTCTGGCTTTAAAAACTTCACTAATTCGGTTTTGAATGAAGTCCAAAGTCAATTGCATTTACGCACAGCTTTTACATTTGTAAAATTTTGAAATACCGATCAATTAAGTACCCATGGGAATGGATTCACTCTTTCTTTTTATTGCTCTTGATGACGCTGTTGAAAATCCTATTTTAGACCATTTATGAACGAGAAGTGCAAAATGTTTTAAATACCATTTTAATCCAGAATGCATATTTATTTGTGATGTTTATTCAGTTTTAAAAGCCAGATAACCCTAATGTGCTTTTTTATAATCAACTAAACCAAACAAAAACAATCAAAACTTTAAAACAAAGATGTATTAAAATATTAGTTTTTCAGAGAATTTTGCAATAGATCATATTTCTTTTGTAAACATTTTAAAATATGACTTGATTAGGTGCTTATCAACACATTTTACAATTACTTTATTTTTAATTACTTTCAAGCTCACATTACAGCTTTCTAGTTTATAATTTGCTTTAAAGAGTTTATTAAATTAAATTACAAAGCTAGTATCAACTAAAACAAATTAAAATTTGCCAAATGCAAGAAATTTAAAAGATTTTATTAAGAACTCAATAGAAGAAGACTTATTACGCTAAAGAAATCAGAAGCCAGATTGATGTACAAGGCTCGTTCATGAGGACAATAGTTTGACGCAACCATAGAAGTTAGAATAGATGCAGCAAGCCTTCTCCGTATGTCCCGTGCAATAAATAGGAAGTCATGAAACGTCACGGTATGACGTCACTATTAATCATGGCCGCCGCCATAAGCGGACTTTATTTACATTCTAATCACCGTTCTTCGCATATTAGCTATTCGATATTGAACGTTTATAAATCTCTCTTAGAATAAAAAAGAAATCGCAAGGGTTGAAAATCACTTTTTCAAATTTATTAAACTCTAGGTACATGACAATGTATATATATGTACAAACATGTCAATAAATTAAGGATTATTCGGAGTCACGCGGAAATCGAACTCTAAAATAAATATATCACCTGCAAAATCACTGCACACATCTTCAAGAATCATATGCAATTTCAGGAAGTAACCAGATGACCCCGATGGTACGTCACAATGACGAGAGTGTAAGAGAGTGATATATAAGGAATACAGGCAAAGAAGTAAAGTTGTTTGCAGGCGCTTTATTAACATTTTAGTGCAATAACCGAATAGTTATAATACAAAGGACGCGCTTGGATGATTTTTTACGTGGTAGAATTATCGGCCGTCTGGAATGTGGGCGTACCCAACTGGAAGTATCAGACGAACTTGGAATTGCCCAGAGTGTCATCTCCAGGCTTTGGCAACAACTCCAAGATGACGGGAATGTGAGTAAACGTTACAGCACAGGTCGCCCCAGAGTTACACAACGCCGAATGAGGACCGGCATTTGGCAGTTACTGCCAAAAGAAACAGGCGGAGCACAGCCTCAGACCTGTCTCGTCAGCTCTCTTCAGCCACTAAGACAATTTCAAGTACGACAATTTCAAGGCAGACCGTGTACAGACGCTTAGGGCAGATTGGTCTATATGCTCGTAGACCTGTCAGATGCGTTCCACTTACTGCAACTCACTGTCGCCTGCGGTTAGCCTGGAGTAGAGAGCGTGCATTGTGGACACCGCAACAGTGGGCTTGTGTGATGTTTTCCGACAAGTCCAGGTTTAGCTTGCAGTCTGATTCTCGCCGCACTTTCATATGCACAGCTCCAGGTACCCGTTACCCTGAAGAAAACATCACTGAACGACACGGTTACGGTGGTGCAGGAGTGCTCGTTTGGGGTGGAATTATTCTGGGTTCCAGAACTGGCCTGCATGTTAAAATTGGAACCATGACAAGCCAAATCTATCTGGACATCCATCTGGAACAACATGTACGTTTGTATCGGGGTGCCATGGGCGCACAATTTGTGTTTATGGAGGACAACGCCCGACCTCACCGTGCAAACATCGTAAGCGAATGCCTTCAATCGGAGGATATCACCCGTATGGACTGGCCAGCATTCTCACCGGACTTGAATCCAGTAGAACACGTGTGGGGCGTGCTTGGCCGACGAGTTCCAGCCCGTCAACCTCCTCCTACAGGTATGCCGGAACTTCGGAGAACATTGCTTTTTGAGTGGTGTAGTATCCCCCAAGATCAGATCGATAATTTGATACTCAGCATACCTAGGCGTTGTACGGACTGTATTGCATCGTCTGGGAGACATACAATGTATTAACAATCATACCAACCATGTAAAATTGTTTTTTTGTAAATAGGTTTTTTTTTTTTATAAATAGGTGTTTTTTTTAATTTACTCCAGGGAGAAAAATCGCTAATTTTTTTAATAATATCAAACATATAGCATCTTTTTTTGCTCTTTAGCTTTTGTTTAATAAATAAGCTTTACAAATAAGTCAAATTTTTTTTTGCTTCTAACTCTTCCTTTGCCTGATTTTGCATTATCCTTAATTTATGGACATGAGTGTATATACTCACTATAACACAAATGTATACATCATAAAATCTAGAAGATCACTGGAAGTTTTAATAGTATTTTATGCAAATTATACGTGATAATACTTTCCTGGTCCTGCGGATGTTGATATTTGATTTTGATTTCAGTGTAACTTTATTTAACAACATGTTTCATAGTTTCACCCGTACGCTGTATATCGGTATATCGGCCATTTTGGACTGACGTCACATTGTCACAACTATTTGACGTCATGCTTACTCCATGGACAAAACTCTTGACAAAACAATAGAGTAGTAATTGAAAGGAAAATGCTAAATTTCAACATCAAATTTCGAGATTTAGAGGATTTTTTAAGATTTCTTTGAAATTAGATGTTTTCAAAAATATCTAATAAATCCATTTAACAATCTTTCCTGTTATTTCTTAATTTTTTTTATTATTATTTCTACTATCTTTACCAAAGAACAATATTTTGTACTTAAATAATTTCAATTTTATTTTGAGTTAGAATTTACTCAAAAAGGAACACTGCAAAGAAATCATCTTTCAAAAGCTATACCAGAATTTTGAAATGCCCCTCAATTTTTCCGACTTTTTTTAAAATAGTAGGAAGTACCAAAATGTTTAATTTCTTTGTTTTCAAACTGACAATGGCAACGATATCCAAAGCTGTTTAAAATGAAATCCTAAATTTTAACATTTTCGTTTGCATTTTGGAAGGAAAATCAGATGTTATTTTCATATATTTAATATTTTGAATTTTACGATTTCAAGAATACAATCAAATAGGATGTTATAAGCCTTATTATTATGTATTAATTTTATGATTTGCAATCTGCAAACTGTTTTGAGCTTAGTTTATGAAATGAGCTTTAAGGTATAAATTACTTACTTTAGTTGTTGTATACTTTAGTTAGCATTTATTGTTACTTTAGTTATTTTTCCAAAATTTAGCAGTGACATTAGCATCTCGGTTAATATGATTCAGAAAGGCGAATTGAAAAAAAAATGGCGAAGGGAGAAGAAGATCGAAAAGTACGTGTAGCGTCGACACACTCAACTGATCAATATTTTCGTTTATAAGTAACGTTTCCGGAAATGAAAGTAATCAGAAACAGTCTGAAGTAGATCATTACGCAGTCAAATACATTTGTACTTTCAGCGCGCCCGACAAGTTAAAATCTATATGAACGCATCAAAAATGTTATTCGAGCTAGATCATTGGGGATAGAAAACATGGAACAAGACTAAGGTACGTTGAGTGGTCATTTTAATTTAAAGCAATTTATCAGATAATCCGTACCTTCCTAGTGTAATATCATATGATTCTTTGTCTCCGTGCGACAGACTGTTGCTGAAATATAAGGAAAAGATATATATTAGAAACTTTCAAAAATTTTACAGTAAAAATATTGCATTTGAATAAGTATTTCAGCAACATAATGTTTTATATTTTGTTCATGCTCTTTATTTAATAAAAACTAAAATAAAATATTTTCATATGAAATGATAATATTAAATGGAACAAAAATATTAACACAGTAAAAATTTTAAATTTATTTTTCATGTCTTATCAGATATAATGTTACTATACCTCTGCTGCTTCAAAATTAGACATTCAGATATCAGTTCATATTCAAATATCAGGATACAAGCAACATTCTCTCACAAACCGTTACATTTCGTGCAAACAATGATTCGAGCATTCTGATCCAAACTATTCTAATCCCTCGCCTCTGTGAAAAGGAAAGGTATTAAAATTATTAATAATATGGCTTTGTTTTCTAAATTTGTTTCTCATCATTTTTATTGTATCTAAAATTAACCTTAGCAAAAACTGTAAAGATTAATATCGTCATTCAAATAATGACAAACAAATATCCGAAAACAAAAGCCTGAAATCATATTTAAATATTTCATAACTTTCCGCACTTTGGAAGACGACTCACATTTGTAGTTTCATTCCTAGTTCAGTTTCTAGCTAAAAGAAGATGATAACGGATTTTACGATAATTTCCTCGTGTGTAGTGTAAATATGAAATAGTTTCTAAATGCGAGAATTATCCTTTTGGAATTGTTTCCCACACGAAAGGACTCCGCCCTAAAGAAAATGATTTTCTTTGCGCTTTCAAACAGCTTGAAATTTTTATCATGTGGCCTTTAGATTTTTTGCATAAATAACGAGATTTATCTCCTAATATCGCAGTCTTTGGCTTTTATCACCGTTCTGCGTGAGCAATATGGGAGAATTAGAAAATCTTTTGAGAAAGTATGCCACTAGCTTCAATCTATTTTCGCTGTAACGATTGCATAAGAAGTTGAAAATATAAGCTCTTGGAACACTTGAAATAATACTTGAAAATAAAAGCTCTAATGGAAATTACAAAGTTTTACTGTACTGCTTTATAGTGCCTGCAGGGACGAAATAATTGGAACTCCTATTAAAACCGATTTTACGGCATAGATAAAGTATTAAATTCAGGAAACGAAAAACCGCTTTTAATTAAAATTCGAAATGGCTAATTTAAATATCCTTTACTTTTCTTTAGAATATTTTATTTCTAATTATCGATTTAAAGGTTTTTAAATCTAACTAAATCGCGTTTTGTAATTGTTTTGTGTCAGCGGTTGCAGCTTAGAGTTTTATCAAACAAGCTGATATTTAAAGTGGCTGCTACAAGTTAAAGATAATCAAAATGAGAACAGTGCGAAAATGCCACTAAACTACACAAACTTTACTATTACCCATTAAGCAATGAATGTTTCTTGGCTCCGAACTATCCCATCCATGTTTTGCGATTTGTGCTCAATTGTCATGTACATATGTACCACTAAACATTCTTCAAGGTACCGTGCTCTCGATGTAAACAAATGTGGCGCATCGCTTTAAACTGTCAGAGCCCAGCAGTACTGCGTCAGTCTGGAAGGAGGGCGTCTTGTTCTATTTTTTTCTCCGTGATCGCAGCCACTGTACACCGTCAAGATGACATCCGTCCTGGAACGAGCCATAAGGAATTGAATGTCAATCCAGTATAAATTGTACTGTAAAAAATAATGAATAAACAAAAGAAGAAAAATAATAAAAGAGCTAGAACATAACAATTTACAATCATAGATGGCAGTGTTTCACAACAACAGTATTTCAAATCGAACACAATCATCGTTATGAAAGTCATTAATTTCAATTGTCTACAAACACAGTACCAGCTCATAATATTACGCATATTTTAAAGTAGAACATTATTATGCTTGCTATAGATATTTAACTAGTACGAATATACGTTAAATAAAAAAGGGAAATAATTATACAAAATGCATGGTAATAAATATACAAAATAAAATCAATTATAACATATTTCATAACACAAAATATGCAAATTATATAAAGTATATAATCTTACATCAAATAAAATGTATAATACTATTTAATATAAAGGTCACAGATTTTATTGAGAAGTTCTAGCATGTGTGGAAGCACGGTATTTAATAGTTTTCAATACTAAATTGCGCATTTTTATTAGAGCGCACATTCTCTTCTCAAACTTAACAGGCTGCTGATTTGTTATGTTACAAGTCAGTTGTATGTAGAAAATGTCTAATCTGTGTCAGGGCACTTTTCATACTGCTATATCAGAATGGCGATATGAGTTAAGAGATGGGAGGCAAACGTAGACAAAGTCTTCATAAATCGCCTAATATCTTCTTTTAATGAAATGCATGACTAGATTGCCTAAACGGTATGTGCTATGATCTCTTGCTTAGTGAATCGGAATCTCTAACTTCCCGATCCTGTATGCAAGCAGTTGTGCTTGCCGTAGCAAGAGTAAGATCTGGTCACCTCTTGTTCCTGGTGGCCTAGAAAGTAGAAGGAGAGTTGTGAGCATTGATAACTAGTAGCCTCTTCGACGCGATAAATTCCTGAACAGAGAGAGCACTTTGATCTTCTCTATCAGTGCCCCAAAGCGGACTTGTTGCATTAAAGTCCTCTGCAACTATGTCATAATTTGCTGTAAGGGTAAATAGTTTTCTCTAATTCCAACAGCAGTTCTTCTATTGCAGAGCTGGGGAAGAAATAAACTGCCGTAATACCTAGCGAAAATTTGCTCATCTCTGAAAGAACGGAAAACTTGTTCCGTCTTCCGTAACTGCAGAAGGGAAAGAAGACCACTGTAGACAATAGCAGCCAGTCCTTTATCAGAGGAAAACGCTTTGCTTAAGGAAGGGATGATTCTTAGAACAACGTAACTTCTAATCCGAACTGTACCATTACGCAGACAATACGATGACTGGCAGTATTACAATGCTGGATTGATGGTGGCAAGATTGCAATGCTGAGGATTTCATTGCAACTGCTCAGATACTACGAAGTATTGTAATATGTGTACTAAATGCTGCTGGATATTATGTCTGCGTAGTTGTATCACCTTTGCTTTTTACGCCTGGCATGTTCTGGTATTAGCCTGATGTATCACTGGTAAAACTACTGCCTTTTATCACATTAGCTCTTTCATAGTTGATGCAGTGTTCTTTATCATCGAATATTTTCGATTGGTGCGCTTTTCCGAACCTCTCACAGGACTGTTTAACCTTGCAGGCATGACTGAAGTGGTCAAATTCTTGACAGTTATAACAATGAGACAATTTATTATACGTCCAAAAGGGACAAAACGCAAATCTAATTATTATTGTATCTTGCAAAAGAACTCTGAGATCAGATCAATGATCCTGTCATTGGCTTTATTCTGTCAGGGCAGAGATTTATGCGGAAAAACAACGTTTGTGCAAGGGATTATGCTCAGGCCCTCAAACGCCAGGATGAAGTCATCCGCCTCCGCTTCCGAGGTAACTCCAAATACAATTATACAGTCTCTTGAAGGAAATGGTTCTCGAAAAGTAAGTGAACTGTACAGCACTGGCCTTTCGTCAGTTGTTTTCAGAG
>KK120027.1:45223-56590 GCA_000611955.2 Stegodyphus mimosarum | reverse complement strand
TGATTACTTAAATCATTAAAAACACTTAAATTAAAAGCACAGAATTCGCGACACAACAATATGTACACATATTGCTTTGTATTCAGTATATTTATATATTGCTTGTATTTAATATATATATGTATATAAGATTTAACAAAATATGATACCTACTTAAAAAAAATTTGGCGACCTCAAAATTAATATTCTAAATTTGGTGCTTTCCCCTAAGTTCATCCATTCTCCCAAATTTGAGACCATTCGAAATTACGTAACGCTGCTTGAAAAAAATGGAACTAAGACCCAAAATTAACCAATTACAGATTAACTGTACTTTGCTGTGCACCTATCTTGTATAAATTGTTACTAACTGCGCAGTCTCTCTCTCTTTCGCCTCTTCGCATGCGTGCTGAGGCTTGTCGCTGAGCCTCTGCTAGCTATTCGCCGTTAATTAAAATGTAATTGCATATTTAAAATTGTGGGGCGCGTGTAGCACCGCAGGTCTTCTACAGTTATGTATTAAGAAATACGTCATTCAAGAATAAATGATGTTTAACTATCAAGCTGGTCCTGCTTCTAAAATTCCACCCGATCATCCATTACGCTATAATGTCCAGTCATCTACGCAGAAGTGTTTTAGCCCATGACTAAACGTGAATTGTTTTCATCTTCAGTCAAAAGTACAATTTATTACATATATATATATATATCTTGTGTTAAATATATATATATATATATTAAATACAAGAGTAAAAAACTTACAAATATTTCATAAATAAAACCCAACTCATGACAAAAGGAGCATGGCTATCTTGTCACTCAAAACGCAAAAATAACAAAGTAACAACCAAAAAGCGCAAACCAATCCATAAATTAAAATAAAATTTGTCTGCTGATCAGATTTTGTTTTTCTATTTTGATCATATTTTGATTCTATTTCGATATTTGGTACTGTTTTCTATGAGATCACCAGATTGAATTTTTAATTTGTTTCTGACGGTATTTAGAAAAAAGTTGGCTGCGTATATTTAATACGCTTACACGTCATTGTTTGTGCTGTATTTCTGCGCTATTAATGAACATGGAAATATAGTAAATTTTATGTCTTTGGTATTATATTCCTTGTTTGCTTTTATTGCATTATATATAGATAAAAGAATTTAAGGGATGACTTATCTTTTCACTATTGCGTAAGGTGGTATGGACAGCTATATAACACGAATAGGTATACAAATTTGCTCATCTAAGTTTCACACTCTTCCTACGTGAAATTCTCGCTGTGTTTTAAACAAGCTTTCCATGTAAAGCTCTCCGTTCTCATAAGTAGGATGAGAAAAGATTGCCAAGAAGCTTCCATTTTTGATTACTTTGGAGAAAATTATATTTTATGCATTATATATTAGACGGAGATTAATTTTAATGAACCCAGACCCAGTACATCATAACCGCATTTTTGAATGGTATGTTATAATGGACTTCTAAACCACCTTTTTGGTGGTCGTTATCCGCTTACGTAGTATTTCAAAGAGGAATAAAATGCTAACATGAATATCAGGACTTTTTCAATAGTTTAACTTTGTTGATTCCACTTAAAATGGAATATTATCCCATTATAAGTTTCACTTTCCACTTCTAATGAAGCCGACCTTTCAAATTCTGAAGTCACTGAAAATTCATGCATGAAGTGAAAATTTAACGCTGGATGGCGACATTCGATTCAAATCTCATTTTAAATGTCACAGCACTTTCAGCTGTCTGAAGTACGGGAAAATACCCTGTGCAAAATGCATAAACTACACAACGGAAGCGTTCCATACAAAATGGAAACCACTCTAAAGATGAGTTATGAGCAGAAAAATTGTGTTTTTAATTCAACTTAAAAACGAGCTTAGTATCTTACTCTTAATACTTTCTCTCTATTTCCCATCACAGAGAAGAAGGGAAACTTAATCGATATTAGGTGGCAAAAGAAGTGAATACATTATTAAGAAAAACGCATTTTTTACTGAGTTATTAAATTTGTATATGCGCAAGCAAATATGGTAATATTAATTATAGCTCTAAAGAAAAACTGTTAGTCAACAAACTCGCTATTAAAAAATTACATATAAATAAAGTCGAATCTTTGATGTCAAAAACTTCAGTTTATCAAAAACATTTCTAAAATTTCGGACCACAGAATTAAAAGACAAATGAATTCCCGTTCACCAGACATTCTGTCATGACTAGCTAAATCTTTCGTCCTTTGAGTATAAGCTAACGGGAAATATAACGATAGTCAATTTTATGTGCTTTTATTCAGTTCACTTATGGTGTTCACTAAGCCCAATTTTGTATCAATTTTTAACTTACTTCTTCGAAAGCTGTCGACTTCAAATTTTGTATATTCACGGTTTCTTGATGACGATGCAATATGGCGAAGCGATACTTTCAAAATTCAATTTAACTTTTTATTATTCAGTGCTTAAATAACTTTCGCACATATCTTCGTTTACAGAACAAAGTAGGCAAATCAGAATTTTGCTGTTTGCGCCATCGGATAGAGCGGAAAAATGTATTTTCAATTAAACTTGCATGAAAATTATAACTTACCCACTGAATTTTGGACTAATTTTGGAAATCGTTCGATTTTTTAGATTATTTGATATTCATCAGTTTCAAGTTTCGTCAACGAAATGTGTCCAATATAAATTTCTGAAATTTTCACAGATTATAAAACAGACTTTTTGCTCTCTTTAAAGAGAAGAATGATAAAAAATACTAATCGGACGATTTTATACATTTTTTGAAAAAACGTATTGCAGTCTGAAGCAAAGGAAAAAAGAGAAGGAAAATTTTCAATGTTTTATAACTTTCAAATAATTTATGGCTTGTGTTTTAATAATGACGGAAAATTTCGTCATTGACAACAAAACAGAAAATAAAATGCAATTAAAAAAAGGTTTTTAAACAGTAAGGTTTCATTTGCAATGGATATGATAATTAATGCAATGAAGGGGAAAAATATCATATATTTTACAGGAAACAACAGATTAAATAATTCTATTTACAGAATTCATATACAATTTTATATCGCGAGAAATAAAAACGTGTGGTGCCTAAATAGCAAAATCTACTAATTTAATTGTATTGTCAAATGTATAAGCCATATTCGTTTACAAATTTCTCTTTATTTAATTGCATTGTAATATTAATAAGTCATCATCTTTTTTAATTTATCATGGTCTCCCCAACCTTTTATTATTAGCGATATAAAATTATAAATGAATTCTGCAAACAGAATTATTCAGTGTATTATTCCCATTAATCTATGTGATAAATTACTTTTTTCCGTTTAATGCATTAATTATCATATCCATTTTAAATAAAATTTATTGCTTATTGCATAATTTCTTTTTCATTGTATTTTATTCTTTCTGAAGGATACAGAGACTGTACTAGTAAAAATATACAGCAACTGATAAAATAAAGTTAAAAATTATGAATTCTCAAGTAAACTATGGAATTGAATTCAAGACATTAACAAGTTTATTTTAATGCCACGTAAAAATATGTTTTTATAGATGTCTTGGGAAGAAGATTAGAATGAAAATATAATTTTGATTTAACAACTTGGTGATGAATTTGTAATTCATAAATACTGATTTATCAGAATAGCAAAAACGATAAAAGATTTACGTATAACGTTAATAAATATAAAATGAAAAATTAAAAAATGTTACGTTGTCGATAATATTAAATATGCATTTCTGACTACAAAATTTCCTTAAAATTGTTATTTGGGAAGGAATTCTTTTAATAATTTAGTTTCTTTACCTATAAATGAAGCGTAATTTCGTTAAAATAACGGTTGTAATTAAAACTTATTTATTTAAATTTTTCTTCGAAACATTTTTATAAGTAAAATAGAAAAATTAGGAAATGGCAATAACTACTAAACCTAATTAATTATTTATGAATTTGGAGCAAATTTAAAGAAAAAGAAAAGAAAGTACCAATCCGATCTAAGGAAAAATGTAAAATTCTTTTCTGAGGCATCACAGCAGAGAATTATAACTCACGGGAGATCATTAATTAAGAATGCGTATAAATTATTTTCACGTCAAAGTTGTTATTGTAAAATTCTAAAAATTTGTCCTCTGGTATTGAAAGTTTTAAAAATTTATTATTTCCTTTTTTCAAGTAAATGATATTTAATAAAAACCTTTGATATTTATTATTTATTGTCATTCTAAAATATATCCGAGTCGTAAGGCAAATAACGACAATGGAGATAAAACGCTTTAATGATATAAAAGACTTTAATGAAAGTTTAATTCTTTCAATTTTCTATACAGAAAAAAAATCTGCTGTATATTTGTAACGTTTATTTGTGTTAACGTGTCATTTTTATGTTTATTCGTTTCTTTAGTTTCTCGTTCTTCCATCGGCAACCATCAGAATACAAATTCACTATTAAACGGCGAGATGGGAATAATCTCTTATCTCTACATATATGTTAAGTAGTAAGCGTGAGTTGCGTTTTGGTGAGTAACTTCTTATTTATTAGATCGAAGACTAGATTACATGGTTGCTGGATTCGGTAGTGAAGCGTTGAAAGTTATCGCATGTGTGGTACACTGAGCAAAAAAAAGAAAAAAAAAAAAAAAGGCAGTTCTGTATCTCTCGTTGCGCTGCGCCGATTGTTGACGAAATTCGAATTGCGTTTTTCATATCTTGAAAGCACGACTTAGGATACATATTAGAAACGTATATAGCATTGTTCCAACATAGGTATTTTGTCACAAACTGGTCTTTCTGAAATAACATACCAATTTTTTTCCATATTTCAATTCTACGACTCAAATTATGCCTAAATATTAAATTTTGCAAAACTTGATGAAAAATTTACGGAGAAATTCAAAAATTTAACTTGGCGATTTTTTTTTCAGTTTGCGCCAAGAATAATTCACTTGGCAAGCTTCTTAATGCATAACATAATTTTCCTATCCCTTAAATTGTGCAGGAGCGGAAAAAACGTCACATCATTCCTACCTTTTTGTACTGCGCATGAGTGAAAAAAAGTCACATCGTTCCTTTCAAATAATTTTAGCAAAGCGCGTAAACCACATTAGATGTACCGCTTTCAACAAATATGCTAAATTTCAAAACGCGCGAATATATAAATTCACGTATATCTTCGAAAATTTTGAATAAAAAGCTCAAATTTTGTGCAGGTATACATCTACTTTAAGTTGATGGTAAACATTTTATAGGTCATAATTCAAAATTCTTTTCCGAAAATTTAAAAAATTATTTAAAAATACAAATTTTAAGAATAAATTATAAAAAAATAGTTGAATTTTATTTGGAGTGAACCTAAATTTCGAACTGT
The DNA here is from genome assembly GCA_000611955.2 of Stegodyphus mimosarum. Classification (NCBI taxonomy): domain Eukaryota; kingdom Metazoa; phylum Arthropoda; class Arachnida; order Araneae; family Eresidae; genus Stegodyphus; species Stegodyphus mimosarum. The sequence goes on along the minus strand of KK120027.1, from coordinate 51,237 downwards.
GAAGGAAGGAATCAAATAAATGTAATAAATAAAGAGATATTAATAAATACATACCAAATTTAAATAACATTGAGGAGCTAAAATTTTGAGAGATAATTTTTTAAAACTACTCGTGCGATTTTTACAAAACTTGGCACTTTGGCCTAATTTGAGTCGTAGAATCGAAATATGGAATGAAATTGCCATGCCATTTCAGAAAATGTCCGATTTTGTGTCGAAATACATATATTAGAACAATGCTATATATAAATCTAATTCATATCCTAAGTCGAGCTTTCGAGACATGGAAAATGCGATTTGAATTTCGTCAATTGGTTCAGTAGAACGGGAGATATCGAACTGTCCCTTTTGTTTTTCGGAGTGTATCTATTTAAATACATGGCATTCATAAACACTTATTCTGATTACAAAACATGATAATTCATGATTATACGCACATAACGAAACATGCATTGAACCTTAAATACAAACTCTCAAGAGTTTATTATTCTCAGAGTCGAGAATTCGTGTAAGCACGGAGAATTTAAATATATTGTTACTAATTTTATTCATGTGTAAATAATTTTAGTGAAATTATATGTGAAATTGTAATATTTTTTTTATATATAATGTAACACGAAATGCTTGAAAGAGGCGAAGCTATGCCGGAAAAATAAGAATAAAGGAGCAAGTATATTTAACATTGAGTACATAGTTATATCGCTTAATTGTCGAGATATCGCCCAGCTGGCAATGTTTTGGTGACTAGTAATTTTTAGTTAGTTAGGTAGCCAAGTTATTTTCTTTTATTAAGGATTAACTATTAAGAAGAGGTATTGTTAGTTTATACCTCCGAAAATCCTGAGATTCAATGATTAATATGATTTCTTTTCTTTATTAGATTTTGTTCGCCTGTCAGAGCGTTATATGACATAAAGCATGTTTTTGGAAGTTTGCCAATGTAAGCTCAGAACTTCCTTCTCCATCTTCATAACGGGCCCACCAGCGGCCGAGCGGTAAAGTCGCTGAACACCGGTAGTTCGGTCCGAGGTTCGAATCCCGCGAACTGGTTGGCTGCATGGGCGTTTTCGTAGTTTTCCCCGTATGTAACGTGTATACGAGCCAGTTTCTCCTAGAAAGCTCTCCACGAAGGCATCCTTTCCGCTAGGAAGATACCCCTCGAGGCTTTGCCGTAACTAAATAAGCCAAACTAAACCATCCTGATAGCAAATGTTTTATTATTCCACTGTGCATGAAGTCAATTCCAACAATATCTAAACTTATCTCCCAAATTTACTTCTGAAGAATTCCTAATCTATTTAGCGTTGTATTCATATAAATCATCGCATTTCTCTTTAAGGAAAGTGAACATTTCTCGTTAAGTATATCTTTTATCCCCAGCTTCCAGAAGTTTCCTTTTCTTACGGTAAATTCCGTCGAAATCTGCTTGAGCGAAATTCTGAAGAACGATCCAGTCGCACATCCCTTTAATTAAACAATTCCTTAACACTGCGTTTCTAGTTGAATAGTCACAGCCTATAGTCGAAGTTAATGCCAGGCAATGATGAAAATTGAGATCAGCTTAGCGTTAACCAATTACTGAAGATTAGCACTAACGAGCTGTCATAGACATATATAATATAATAATGCATCTTAAGGGAAAAGTTTCTAATCAAACACGATAACGATTACAGAAAAAAATCATTATCTGTTCGTCCGATAAAAATCGAATTTTCATTGGAAAGAAGAATGGTTAAGACTTCAAGCATTTGCGGAAGACCGCTAAATTTTTATTTTTTATTATTTTTAGCGTTCTCTCTCTTTTCTTAAGGGAAATATTCAAGCTATTTCTTTTGTATCAACGATAATTAGGATTATTTATCATAATTAGCGAGCAGGTGTCAAAGAGTAATGGGTGAAAAAACGTTCTCCTTATTAAGCAGAATTCCACGAGGAAAGGATCAAAATGGAAGGACCTTTTTTTTTCTACACAGCGGAAGATTTTGGAAAGGCGTAAAAATGTATGATTTTGCAGGGCGCGTTAAATACTGCTTTAAAAATTTCGCACATGAAAATGCCACTTCTTTAAATAAAATAGAACATTCTTTTGATAAATTAAGGAATGGAAAAACATATTGTTAATTCATGTATTCTTAACTTTGTCAACCACACATTATTCGGAAAATGACTCAATGCATGTATTTAACAAGAAGTGGATTCAGGCATAACTAATTAATTAATTCCGTTAGATAAATGTTTCTGTTAAATTAAAGATTCAGATTTATTAAATTCTGGGAAAACACTTTATGTAATTTCTGTTTCATCACCTTAAATTCACCTTTAATATAATAGAATAAAGAGTACAATGTACAATCGATTTCGGTTGTTCGTAAATTTAAATTCTGGTTTTAAATTCAACTTCCAATTTTTAAAATTAAATATGCAAGTTTAAAACAAAATTTATTTACAGGTAAATGGAAATATCTAAAACAGTGATTCTCAACCGGTGGTACGCGTACCACTGTTGGTACGCAAGAGAAAAATTAGTAGTACGCAAAGAAAGAAAGTATTTTTAACAATTAAATTCAAAAATCTTCTGAAAAAAAAGGACAATTGATAGAAATTTCCTGTGATCGAACTCTAACTAAAGATTTTAAAAATAACATACTTGGGAATTTATGGCTGACCCAAAAAAATTAAGGGCATTTCAAGTCAAGCTATCAAAATTTTATTGCCTCTTTGTTCATAAATTTAAATTATCGTTTTACTGTATTTAGCTTTTTGTTCATAAATTTAAATTAAAACCTATTTGTGTGAACAAGGATTTTCTTCCATGTTATAATTGAAAAATAAATACAGAACAAAATTTAAAGTGGATACTAATTTACGGTTAAAGCTAAGTAAAATAAAACCAGACATAAAGAAATTTATCTCTCTTAAACAGGCCCAAATTTCACACTAAATTTTAGAGTTAAAGCATTATAACTCAAATTTTAGTAATTTAAATGGTAACAATTTTTAATCTAACATTTTTTATGTATGCGTATTTAATACAAATAACGAATAGGTTGTGCAAATGTCAAAATACATTTTTTTTTATATTTATATCGAGAAATTGAAAAATAATCATTGTAAAATGCAGTGGTGGTACCAAAGATTTTCAGTTTTTGCTTAGATGGTGCGCGTTAGTCAAAAGGTTGAGAACCGTTGATTTAAAAGATTTATATTTTATATAATTTTTTAACATATATAATTAATACAGACTGAAAAATATACTAAAACTATTAGTCAAAAAAAGGGGGGAAGCTGCTATCTCATCGTTTTCTTGTATTAAAATTTTATTTAAATTAAAAATTTTTCAAGTTTAAAATTTCTAATTTTACAAAAATTTAACCAAGATATTGCAAGTTTAATAAATGTTCCATAAATTAATTTTTCTTCCACGAAGTTAATTATTTTTCTTTTGCACAAATTTTCAAGGTGTCCTTTTGAAAGTCAAAAGGAATTATTAAGGTACCGTCCAGGAAATTATTTCTTTTTTTCATGTTAACATTTCTTGAACGGCGATTCCACAAGTAGCTTAGTGGTGAGAGCACTGTGTGGTCGGAGTTCGACCCAAGGTGAACGGGCTGACTGCATGCTTGGGTTTCGTGGTTTTCCTCACATTCTGTGTAACGTGAAAACAAGCTAGTTGCCCTTAGAAAGAATTTCACGAATGTATCCCTCCTTCTAGGCAGATACACATCGTGTGCTTTGACTTATTCAAATAAACTAAGTTAATCATATTTCTTGAGTGTTTATCATTATGGATGTAACATAATTTTGTACCAACCATTAAAGTGCGCTCTTGGGAACGGGGTATTTCACGGACAAATTAAGTTGCGTATTCCTTCCTCTTTCCAGATCAAAATACCTCTAGAATCACAGTTCGAACTATATAGACTCGTCAGTAACCAATACTTCGGCTCAGCCGTCTTGGCTTCATTGAGCATAACGACGGCACCAGCGTAAACGGGCCCTTCTGGAAGTTGGAGTGAGTGGGACACAAATCACCGGTTTTTTTCGCATACATTCAACTTTGAGCCTTCGTGCAGCAGTAGAACTGCTAATTCGAGTTCTTGCGGTAGCCTGAAGTTCTAAAACTAAATCTCTTGTAGTCGCTTGGCTGTTTCTTCCAGCAGACAACGACAGAAAACTGTTTTCTGATGCACCTGCTGCTCTTGGTCGCCTTTGGCCAATCTGTCTGTCAACTGATCCTGTGCTTAAAGAGCGGCTGCAAAATCTTGATATGACACTTTGAGAGATATTCGAACATTAGATGACTTTCGTTTATCTTTGACCTCCCTCCATTCTTCAAATGATTCGCCACTTTTGTCCTTCACTTAAATGATGCCTTTGAGCCATAACTGATCACTCAAAGATACCACATTCACTTTAAACTACAGTACAGACCGGAATTCCAACATACGTCCATTGCGTACCACATTGTCAATCACCGAAATGGCATATTTCTGCGCTAAGTTATGCGCGGAAAGGCAGTTTTGTGCTTAATGGCATTGAGGTGCACCAGCAGCCTAGCGATAAATGTCGCTGGACTCTGATATATCGGTCCGGGGCTCGAGTCCAGGCAAACAGGCTGGCTGTATGGGCGTTTTCGTGGTTTTTCCCATGTATAACGTGGATACGAGACAGTTTTAATTAAAAAGACCTCAACGGAGTATCCTTCCCTTGCCGTGTAGTCTAAGAGAGAAATATGTAATAAGTAAAAATGGTATTCAGTAAACATAAATAATTACGTCATTGGCCATTGGTTGCGACATTATCTTAGTGAGCATATTTTTTCTCATTACCCTTTAATTTTGATGACTAGTGTATTTGCATACAGAAGTCATGGATTTGAAAATGTGTAGATGTGAAATACATGTGTAAGTTCCTATGTTCCTGTTGAATTTCATATGACATAGTGTATATCTGCAAACTTAAACATCGTCTTACAGAGTGTAAGGTTATTTAATCACGAATGTTCAATTAAAAGAAAGACCCTTGGAAATCTGTAAGGAATCTTAGAAAAATAATCTGTAACCCTTTTGGGTACTGATTTTAACATTACCCAAAATGATTTGTTAAATTGTTTTCACGTTCTCGCTTAGCTCACGGTCTAATAATCTGCTGCTGCATTCAGGCCTGCTAACAGTTTTTTTTTTAGCTTTAATATTCAGATCTTCACACTTACGCTATAAAAATTCAATTGCAAAATCACAAAAATTTTAAAAGTAGTATATGTTTAGAATTCCTGATGCAGTTTTAAGTTTTTCAAGATGCGATGTTAGGTATTTTTTTCTATGTTTTTTCAGCCTTTTCTCAGTTTATCATATCCATGTTCAGTTAATAATAGATAATAAATAGCTTATACGTTTCTTTGTCATTTCATTATCAACGTTTTGAATGTCAACTTTATTTATTAAACATCACGTTTTTTGCGTCTAAGCCACATGAAATTCAATTCAAAAGCAAAGTCACAAAATATTTAAAAACAGCGCAGCTTTAGAATTTTCGACAGAGAATCTTGTGCGATGGAGATAAAATTTTTTTATTCCGTACAGCGTTGGCACTGCTTGCTTTCAAATCGTTGACTTTGTTAATCAAGCAGTCATTAAAGTTTTAATACATATGAAATAAATAATAAAAAATTACATAACATCACGCTTTGAAAACACTGAATATTTGTAATTAGGTATAGCATGGATAAATTTCATTTTTATTATTTAAATCAATCCGATCCAAAAGTAAGAAACAAATATTCTTAAGATATGCATCTACTGCTCTCAGTTAGTTTGTTAAGTCACAGTAGACCGGTTCGATATGGAAGATAAATTACTTTTTGCTATATGGCAACAGACTCGAATGAAAAGTGAAACAACGCATTTAGAGTGATTCGATGTAAAATCACGTTTCGAAACTAATATTCCTCTTGGGCTAGTAAAGCTAAATTCTTAAAGATAAGCAAATAAAATATATTAAAGACAATATGGCAC
>KK120027.1:15340-45195 GCA_000611955.2 Stegodyphus mimosarum | reverse complement strand
ATCAATGGTCGCTTCACGAAACGAAAAAGTATTAGAAATTTCACACAAAATTTATTTAATACTTTTGATAATCTCTATATAAATTTTGATATATCGGTTTTTATTTACTTTCAGTTACTTTTTACTACTTTAGACAGAAGCTTTTATTAAAAAATTATAAAATGTACCTAATCTGTATATTCCCCCCGTTATGTTTAATGTACGTAAGTATAATGCAAAAACAACATTTCAATATATTAGCTGTTTCATTATTATTAGCCTAAAGGCAGTTAGTCCAGAATGGCTATTAATTTCGTTTTGGCATTTTGCGTTGATTCACTATAAACGGCGAATCACTTTCTAAATTGTTGCCATCAAATATTAGAGCCCTCAATTTATATTTAAAGAAATTAAATAATGAAGAATCTGCATAAATATATGTTTCTCGGATTATGACAAAACAACGGTTTATAGAGTCATCAAATTTTGAATAACGTACGTCTCTTACCCGAAAATGGGCATCTGGAAGCCCAAATTTGGAATTTGGAATTTATTTTATTATCTGTTTCATATTTTGTAAACCATTGATGACTTCTTGATTAAGAAACTCAACGATTTCAAAGCGAGCAATGGCAACACGAAAATTGTACGAAAAAAAAATATCTCCAGCGCGCGAGACTGTGTCTCGGAAATTCTACAAATATGCTCTTTTATATGTGCTGCGATATTGTTGTTGAATTGAAATTTATTGTTTAAGTGCGAAGAACGTGATATTTAATAAATAAAGGTAACACACAAAAAGTTAAAAAACGCACCTTTGGGCGTAATATAAAATACGAAAGTTTTCAGATTTTTAAAATATTTTTTGTTCTTTTTTTACTTAATAGTCAAAATGAGCGTTAGCCCAGAAGGGCTAATTCGTTTCAAAATGGCATTTTGCGTCAAATCACTTTTCAGATTGTTGCCACCAAACATCATCGCCCTGCATTATATTTCAAGATACTATGTAATGAAGAATTTATGTATGTTTCTCCCATTGTGTAAAAACAACGGTATCTAGAGTCATCAAATTTGGATCCACCCGAACATGAGAGAACCTGGAAGCCCAAATCTGGAATTTAGATTTTGTTTTATTGTCTATTTCATATCTTGGAAAACTATAACTAATTTTCAAATAAAAAACTCAACAGTTTCAAAGCGAGCAGTGGCAACACTGTAAGGAAAAAAACATTTTTACTTGCATCGCGCGAGACTGCCTATCGGAAATTCTAAAGATATGATGTTTCTAAATTTTTTTAGCCCAATGTGGCGTTAGCCCAAATGCTCTGGAAACGTGTATGGGTCCGTACACGTAAAAACGTCCCTTTGGGCATAATATAAAATCTGAAAGCTTTCAGATTTTATTTTCATTCATTTTTGATTTTGATCAGTTAAAGTCATATACGCAAAAATAGAATTTTATATATGCCATTAGAAGGTATTTTAATTTTATTTAAATACTTTAGTTTATAATAACATGCGTTGTCATATTTATTCCACATTAAGATTAAATTTTGATCACAATTATTTTAAGGTGTGAAATTGTTCTTATGTACTTTTACAAAGTAGTATCATTTAAAAGGAAATTTATTATTAACATAATTTTTAAAAACAGAATTTAACAACTTTTAACACTAGTAAGGAACATATATAAATTTTATTTTTACACACGTCAAACATTTTAACATATAAGCACAATCTTGCAGGTAATGTTTTATAATTTAAGGAAACTATTATTGTAGATCTATAGAATTTTGAGAATGTTTTCATGTCTCTCCTGTCTTCCGAAAGAAAATAGGGTTTGAATAATTAATTCTGACAATGAGCCTTTCTTTAATACGTTGCTTAGACGGATATCCTCGCATTTCAATATATCACTTTGTGTTTTAGTATGTATATGCATTTAAGTGTTATGAATTAAAATTAAAATTACTGTGGGGTGCTTTCATAGTATTGGCGTACCTTACAGTTTAGGATATTTAAAAGTTCTTTCAGATACTTATAATCCTATATGTGGTTCTAGAAAAAATAGCTATATTGCGATTCCCTTTTTATTACTCAATTTTACTCGCCAAAGAGTACATTATGGAGGATTTGAAAGAGCTGATTGTAAATTAGAATGATTTGAAATTTCAGTGTAAAATTTTCAAATATTGTTGGCTATGTGGTTAGTTTAGAAATATTCAAATTGTAAGAAAAGAAATATTATTTGTTTTGTAATCGCCGTGACTACAATTTTATTACAAACAGGTTTTAGATCACTTAGCAAAATTTATCAAATCCAAATATAAAATTTATGTTTTGCAGTATTTTAGGGCCTTTCAGTAAATTAATAAACCAGATTACTTTGTTGTCCAATTAACATTTCTTCCATATTTTGTTGTAAATCGAAAAGCCCATTTATCATAATTTCTTCGTATTTTATGTTCCGACAGAAACTGAAAGTTGATCTCAAACTGCTTTCTGTAAATATCAAGAAGCCGTTGTTAAGTTCATGAGTGAACTTTCTTAGAAGGACGGATGTTTTGAACTTGTACGTCATCTATTACCAGATGTGAAAATATCTGTGAATTGTATATGATTCTCCGATAAGTATGCAGATAAAACCAATGATACAAACCTTTCCTAAGAGCCGAAATAAATAAATATTCTCCATCTGTGATAGACGTCGAAGGAAACAGGAGTTAAAACAACGAACGCCTGCGCTTTATCTCATATGCTGGCGATGAATGAGACGAAGAGTTCAGTCTGATGACATCCGGGCTGCTATCGCCATTTTGTAAACTTTTCATCACCAGCTGTTTTAAATGAATCAAAAACACATGTACTTTTCAAGGAAAGTTTTATCTATTTCTCGGGCATATGTTCTTTTAACTTTAAATAAATACATGATTGAGACCTGAAAAGTGTTCAGGAGATTTTCAAAATATTAAAAAGAATCAAAATTTGAAATAAATGTTAATAATAAGGCTTTTCGCTCCATTACGTGTATATGTGTTGTTTTCGAAGCACAGTCGCGATGGCTGAGTGGTACGGCGAGAGAAAGTATTTGATACCACACTAAATTCAGCCAATTATCATCTTTATTTGCGGATTTCCAGACGCACTAGAATAATTCCTTGTAGACAATATAGTCTTTAATCATAGCAATTACGATAATTTCGTATATATAATTTACGCAGGTTAATGGGGGCGACATCATTTTAGCAGAGCATAGAAGATACGTTAGCAATGGCGGAAGCTAGGGAGAGAAATGCTGCAGAATAAATAATGACGTAATTAACTCGTCAGCGGCATTTATACTAAATCTGATGTACAAGTACAGCTAATCTATGATTGGTTAATTTTAGTTTTAGTTGCCCTTTTCAAGTAGCGTCACATAGCGATAGCAAGATCTCGAATTTGGTAGAACAGATGAGTTTAGGGGCAGAGTACCAATTCTAGAATATTAATTTTGAGGTCGCCAGTTAGGTTTTTAAAACAGCTATTGTATTTTTTGTATTTTACATATACATATAGCCCGCATTTCGAATATAGACGTTTCGGAACTTTTTCATTTGTAACTTGAACCTTAAAAACATAATTGTGTCATTTCATAAACGCATTTACTTATTTTCCCAGCGTAAATAAAGTGACGATACGTTCTAGATTTAAAATTAATGTATTTTCCGTGGCGAGGAAAGGGAATATACTATAATAAAGTTATTTCACAGCAAAATATCAGCACAAGATATATTTCAGCGCAACATTTATTTTATGAAAATCGTACGTTTGGTGCGGACTTGTGGTAAATTATAACTGACAGGAGGCAAATAGTAACAATAGAAACGAAAATATTTGGAAAATATTTTGCAATTATTAATGAAGATATCAAGTGGTTTACAGTAAAATAAAGCAAAAATATTTAGCCAGTCAGCATAATAGTCGGTCTTCATCCAAACTGCACTTAACACAAGAAAATGATAGATTGAACCTTCTACACATATTTAACATGAGTCTACGTTTTGTAAATTCTCTTTCTGTTCTTTCTTCTGTAAATCCTCTTCTTTCCAAATTTTATCTCTTAATTTTCGTTTTGGATTTTTGTCTTTAACTTTCCTGTATCTTTTATGATTCTTTCCTACTTTTGTTTCTTAATCATTATATTTTCATATTCTTTTTCTACTGTTTCGGGTGTGTCAATTAGAACGACAAATGTCCTTTTCGCTGGCTTCTGTTAGAATGTTTCCGAAGCTTTCCGTTGCCTTACGAAAAGGTCTAATTAATGAGGACAAAAATCATTCTTTTCTGTTTTGAGAAAGAAAACTAGATAGAATAAAGTAATTTGCAAGCTAACATTTAAAGATGAAACTACATAGTTCAAGATCTTGAGAAAGCTGTAGCATATTACAACTTGTCTCATCGCATGGTTTCGGGCACTTTTTTAATTTATATGTAAAAAAAAGTACTGCGATTAGTAAAACAATTAAGGCAGCATTTCAATACTTTTTACATAGACAAAAAAAAATAGTTTAAACCATTTTTAAAAAGCTCAATTAACTTACTTAAATCAAAACTTACGAAATACCCCCCCCCCCATAAACCAGCTATGGCGAAACACGTGCACACAATCTCCCATCACCCGTTTCGGTGAGGTACTGACTTTGCTTATGTAAGAATTTCCGTCATAAAAATTATGTTTAGTAAAAATTTCAAAAATTACCGCCTAACTTGCGTGTTAACATTTACCTCTGCTACAATTAGCCCATAGCCCCCTTACAATATTTTAAAATAAATTAACAATATCGATGAATCGAAAGTCGTTACAAAAAACTTTCGAAAACTGTAGAAATTCCAAAATGACAGAAAATCATGTTAATGACAAATTATTTCAATTGATGGCACGCTTATGCTGTTACGAGTAATTTGTCACGGGAAAGTTTAGTTGCAGTTCAAGCTGTTAGCTTTAAAAATCGTTTGTTTGGTGTCAGTGGAAGATGAGTTTCCACTGGCAGAACGAATTTTCATGCATTATTTCTAACTCATTTTTCCGGAAATTCTTTTTTAACACGCCTTGCGGATCTCTGTGCATCTAGAAGGTAAATGAAAGGTAATGTTACACTCTGTGACGACGCTTAGCCAAAACGCGTGGATGATAAAAGTTATTTCTAGATTCTCTCCGTTGTTTCGTTAGTTCTTGAAGCATGGGCTGCGACTGTTTATTTTTTTCCTTCAGGCGAAAATGGAACTGTTAAATGAAAACATTTAAATGATCGGTGTCTAAAATATATTCTAACTTGTTTCTGAAACTAAAATTTCAAGCTCGTTTTAATCTCTAGCTCTATTAATTCTATTAAAAACATATTAGAAATTAACTGAGAAATTCCTTGCATTTCAATCAATGCTTAAATAATTAAAATACACATCGTATTTGGATTTAAAATACCATCTCTGGATTCGTATCGTACCTATCAAATTATTACATCTGGTCGCTTTACATGTAATTAAACATATTTTGCACATATGGTAAGTAATGAATAATATAATAGTCATGTTTTTTGTGGGGCTATAAAAAAACATGCAGAAAAAGATAAGTATTTCTTTCGCACTTCCTTTGTTTTTTCAATAATGCTTCGATCTTTTATCGATCAAGAAACCAGACTGATGTAAAAAAAAGCATGTAAATTTTGCTAGTAGTGGTTCTTTCAATACTTGAGTATATTCACACGTACGTAGACAAACTGAATGCATAAACAATATGCGTACAGTACGCATTTAGGAGCATTTTGTTTAAGCATGCAAGTAAACAAACTAAGGCTGTTAATGCGCACTGCGAAAAAAAAAAGGGGGGCCGCTTTTCATGTCTCGAAAGCGTGACGTAGGATGTGTATTAGATTTATATATAGCATTATTCTAATATAGGTATTTTGACACAAAATTGGACTTTTTCAGAAATGACATGCCAATTTTTTTTCCATATTTCGAGTCAACGGCTCAAATTATGCCAAACTACCAAGTTTTGCAAAAATCCCAAGACCAGTTTTTAAAAAAAATTAACTCTAAAATTTTTAATTACTCAATGTTAGTTGAATGTGATATACATTTATTAATATCTTTTTTTTTTGTTAAACCTACTTGATTTCATCTTTCAGAGTTTGAAATTTAGGCTTCATACAAATATAATTTGCACATTTTTTATGATTTATTTTTTAAATTTCCATTTTTAAACATTTTATCTAAATTTTTCGAAAAAACATTTTGTATAAAACAACCTATAGAATTTTTAACATCATCTGGAAGTAAATGCACTTCCAAGCCTACCTGCAAAAATTTAGAGCTCTTATTCAAAATTTCCTGAGATATCCGTGAATTGACATTTTGACGCGTTTTGAAATTTGGCGTATTTAATGTAAGCGATAATAACGAAAATGTGGTTTAAGGTTTTCTTAAAATTATTTGAAAGAATGAACGATGGGCCTTTTTTCCTCTTGTGCGTCAATTATAAAGAGGAAATTAAGTGGGTTTCTATGAATTAAAAATTCCGCCAAGTGAATTATTATAGATTTTTAAATTTCTCCAAAAATCTCTCACTAACAATTCCAGAATTTTATATCTAGGCATAATTAGGGTAGTAGAATCGAAATATGGAAAAAACTGATATGGTATTTCAGAAAAAAGTCCAATTTTGTGTCAAAATACCTATGTTAAAATAATGCTATGTATAATTCTAATACATATCCTAAGTCTTGCTTTCGAGACATGAAAAACGCATTTTGAATTTCGTCAATCAGCCCAGTAGAACGGGAGATATAAAACTATCCCTTTTTTTCTCAGTCTAGAATGTATTTGAAATGATCTGTGTGATATCTCATACAGGGTGTTTCAAAAGGTCGTTTACAGACTTAATACGCTAGTCTCTCAGTTCATAACGAACAAGTTATATATAGAATGATGTGCCCGAAAATCAAACAGTGCAACGGTACAGCAACGTGATCGACATGAAAACAATAGGGAGCCCTCAGCAGCGTTGACATTGTTAATAGAAACAAGCGTGCGAATTCGATACGTTAGGAATAATCGAATTTGGTCAATGTCCTTTCATGTGGTAAAGATATAGCTTGCCCTAGTGCATTATGTGGATAACGCTGAAACCGTGTTCGATTGCTGTGATATTTATTCCCGTGATCCTCTCAACATTCCCGTAGCACAACTTCTTGGACGGCAGGTATGCTTCTACGGTGATTCGACTGATACGGTTGCTTACTCGGAAAGCTCCAGGCTCCACCACGTAATTTGTTTTGCAAATGTTCAAACAATGAATGACTTTGCAGACGTCTGTCTGAAGTGATCTTCGTACATGCTTCTCGCGACTTGTCTGTTTCCATCCACGTCTCCGCAAACGTAATAATTATCAGCCAATTCCTAGTTACTGAACAAATGCTTCCATCTTCTGCGACCTCCTCCCGGAATAAAATGATATCACTTTCTTCTCTCCAACATACAAAATGTTTCCGTCTGGGGGGAAGCTGGTCCCGTTTACGGACACAGCTTCTTGTGTAAAACTTGTTCGTCGTTGTGAGACAGACCAGGGCGTAAAGTTTGTAAACGACCTTTTGGAGCACTCTGTGTTGACAAATAATCTTTCATAAAATACTGTCTTGATAACCTTAGCAACATTCAAAGCATTATGAAAGTTTAGCAAACTAGCAAAGTTTCAAAGCATTATGAAATATACAAAAACAAAAAATAAAAATCTTGCCTGACACTTCCTGTGCAAAACTTGCTCTTTGTTGTCTGACAGGCCAGGACGTAAAGTTTGTAAACTTCCTTTTGGGTCACCCTGTATTGACAAACAATCATTTATCAAGCACTGTCGTGAGAACCGTATCAAAGTTTCAAAGGGTTATGAAATGAAATAAAAGCAGGAAATTAAAAATCTTGTTTAACAAACCTACGAGTTTCAACTTTGACCACAACTTCTATTTCCACTTAATCATAGCTTAGATTAGGTTGTTCGAATATAACAAAGCACGTAAGGAGAACGGAAACTAGTTCGCTTTCAGGTTACCACATGGTGAAAACCGTGAAAATTCACCACACTGGCAGCACATTCTCCTGGAATAGAACTCAGGTCGAACTCCCACTATTCAACGGTCTCAACCACTGGGCCACTAACGAGGCTGGATCGAATGCAAAAACACCAGGTTTCTTATGAATAAGAAGACATTCAATATATTATTGTCCCCATAGATGGCGGGCATGCTTCCTTTTCATTCTCTGAGGTCTGAGAATGAGACTAGATTCGAACGCTCACTGAGGAGCGTCAAGACAAAACTTCTGTCTCAGAAAAACAGCTTAATGTAATATATAAGATAGTTGTCTTAAAATATCTAGTTCCTATTTTATAAATCATGTAATTCAGTGTTTCTATAAATAAATTAGTAAAGACAAGAAGGCCTCTTACTGGGAAGTTGACGATTATTAGAAGCCTGGCGTTGAAGATGTATCAGGTAAGAAACCATAAATTACTTTGGTAATAGATGAACCTGGTGTAACAATTATGATGGCATCCCGTAATTCTAGGTTTCTAAGTGGAAACACTGCAAATGCAGGTAATTTTCAGCTTAAATTTTAATTGTTTTCTGTCAATTGCAAAAATGTATTTTGTTGAAAATATTGTGTTTAGACTATGTTAAATAATTTATGATTCTTTAATACCACTATAATTCTTATAAATTGCTGGTGTTTGCTTAGTTATGATATTCAATCGTCTTCAGCTACTGTACTTGCGAAATCAAGCTTGATACAGGTTTTCAGTCAGTTGAAGTATCATAAAGTGATTGTAATATTCAAGATGTTACTTTTATAAAAATTCGTGAGAAAAAGTAATTTTTTACATAAATAAAATTTATAAAGGAATTAGTAATAATAATTTCAAAGTATCCCAATGGTTTCTCAAAATTTTATCTAATATTCTGTCTTTTTTAATTAAATATTCTTTTGCAGATATTTAAAGACTAATTCTTTTAAGCTGGAAACTGAAGTGTGCTGAAAATTTCTGAAAACAATTATAATGAACAAAAACAATTATTTACAATTAGCGAAACAAATTGAAGTTATTTCTAGAATATGCATAATCTATCTATCGGGTTTGCAATAACGAAATTCGGCTTTTTGATGTAAAAGTAATCTAATTTTTTTTCAATACAAGAAATTAATTTTAATCAGTCAAATATTTTATATTTTCTTTGAGACCTTTTGCCCTCTTTCTGGAAACTTCATGACTCTGCGTTCCTAGAACATCTGGTCTTTATCAGCAAAAAACTCAATTAAGTGTGTTTGAGGTCATCGTTATTATTGAAATGTTTTACACTTAAGAAGATTTGTAAACTTGGAAATAAATAATAATCCGATGGTGCAAGGTCAGGGTTATATGTGGGATGTGACTTCAGTTACCAATCAAATTCCGATAATTTATGTGTTGCCGAAGATTGTGTGAGACCTCTCAATCGTCTTAGACGAGACAACTTGGAGAAGACGATTCCTTTGCGTTTGCCTATTCTGACCTTTTCTCTTTGATTGCTTTCTCCGGTTTCTTAAGTAATTGGGACTAAACATCTGAGTTGATCGTTTGGTTGCTCTGAAGCAGCTCAAAATACTCAACAGCTTTATAATCTCACCAAACAGACAGCATGCTCTTTTTCTGATGCAATTTATCTTTGGATATATAAGTGCTGATTTAACATGTTTGGACTATGATCGATTAATGTTATTGTAAACGATCCAAGACACCTTATGCGATTTTCAGTTATTGTGTGTGATGTATTTAACCTTTTTGTTATCTCTTACACAGTTATATGACAATTCGATTCAATTGACTTTGATTTTGCCATCATAAACTTCAGAAGGTTAACCAGAACTTTGATCAAGTGAAAAAGCTCCAGAAAGAAAGTCTATAAACAATTCTGACACATGCGTTCTGTTAAGAACCAACACCATAAACATAATATACCTGAACCTCAACCACTTTATTGCCTTATGAAACTGTGAAAGTAAAATATACGGAAAGTGTATATTTTTGCACTCCATGTTAAAAATTGACCTTATACTAATAGTTGACATGAAAAAAAAACAGAATTTTGTTCTTCAGCAATAGAAAATTATCAGTTGCCAAATCCCAAATATATATATATATAAGACTGGCAAAAGAATAACAAAGCGAACATAACGCTACTTATTTGTGCAAACGAAATTACGTCTTTGTCAACCCAGTAAATGCTCTTAAGTAATTAATAATTCCTATCCAGAGAACATTTGTACGTTAATTTAAATGTTACTAAATACTAAGTATCAATGTATAAGGGTAGAGCCCTTACAGGTATCCTTCTACTAGTATATTTTCCTTAATGGCGGGCATTAGATGTTAGAGGCGTTTTGCTACTATTAAGGTCGAAAGCGATGGCACCTAATAGGTGGGCTACCAGTGGACAGACAATTTACATCCATGTCTTCTCCCGGATTCGATCCCTAGCCCTTCGGTACGGCAATCAGAGTCACTAACCATTCCGTCTGGGTGGTATTCCGCTAGTGTAACTAATAAAAATTTTTCACAAATTAGAATTTTTTAACTATTTTCTATTTTTCAAAATATTCAAAAAACTCTATGACATTATTCATTTGATTCCTAAAATGTCTAAAACTTCTGGAGAAATTCTGCATAATACAAAGTTTCTGTCATGTGCCATATGTAATTATATTCTATGTTACTTATATTCAATCTAAATGACTAATGGCTTTTATTCTTTGTGACAAAATTAACAATAGTGAATGTGGAAGTAATAAAAAAATTCATTTCGAAGATTAAAAAAAGAAGGAATAATGCTGGTAGAAGAAATTTTGAAAATATTCTTAAAAATAAACTGAACAATGAAGAATGCATAAGTTTCTTTAATCCAGATACAAATAGTACGTTCTTTAAAGCGAAATTTCAGAGCTTACTAATTAGACAAATATGACGATAGGTTGGGGTATGGTATTAGAATACGACAGAGCACATGCGGAGAGTGATGCCTTCATTGAGAACGTTCTAAGGGAGTTTGGTTCCTATTCGCATTGAAAGAATCAAAAACAACAGGCCAGGCCCATTTGCCAGAATTCAAACCGGCGAAACAATTTAAAAAAAGGAAAAGAAAAGGAGAGTGGATAAGTCTGTATCCATTTAAAATACACGTAGGGAAACTGCAGAAATCGGGAGTAGAATTGTACTTCGACGAACTGTTTAAAATCAGTTTAAATTATAGAGTCTTTGTCTTTCCGGAAGCATAAATTGTAGACCTTATGCAGAAGACGAAGTAGCGAATTCTCGCTCTGTCTTTGAAAAACAGATACTCACAGAAGCAGATTTTAAATAACTATTTTATTTGAACTAAATTTAACAAGATGCACGCACTCGGTGCTCACAATTCGCCACCAATTGTGGCTAAACTAAATTAAACTAAAAATAAGAATGCAAAAATCGCAACAAATTAGGATGGCTAACGATTGGCTCTTTAGTTATCTAAACCACTAAATCGACTGCACATAGCAAATCCGAGCCTAGAAAAGCAATATAATCTGAATGATGTTTAACGCCAACTGGAGAGTTAATTTCAAACACGCAGCATTAAACTCGGAACTAACTCCAGTGCTACTCCTTACGAACTCTTAAAATGCAGCTTAAATACTGCTTCTGAACACACTTACATTTTGTATACTGCGTCATTAAAATTTGCATTCTTTTTTTTCATTCCTGCATGAAAATGAAATCAGGAGGGAAAGGAAAGTGAAACTAAAAATAATTGGTTAGAATAAAATAAAGTCTTTATATTTCCCGCCTGAATTTAAATATTTGAAAATGAAGTCTTTAAATGACCTGTTTGAAAATACTAAATTCTAACTTAAATAAATAACTTAAAATATAATGCTGTTAAATACACTCCTGCAAAGTGAAATTGAAACCCCAAGAAAGAATACTTGTAGCATCATGCAAATTGCAGAATCGAGAGTTGTGAGATGGATATGCAAATGATTAAAAAAACATATAAAATCATTATAAACCAATTTATTCAGTATCTAATGTACCCACCTCGGGCAGCGATACAGGCCGCAATCCGGCGAGCATGTTATCAATGATTTCATTGATGGTTGCCTGAGGTAGCCTTTGCCAAGCCACATCCACTACTGCACGCTTATCACCCAGGGTTTACGGCCGCGGTCCTCGACTAATGTCACGTTCAATGACATCCCAATAATGTTCGATGGGATTCAGATCTGGAGAAAATGCCGGCCAAGGGAGAATGTCAACTATTAAGAGTACGCCTTGAGACATGCGGCTTAGCGTTGTCTTGCTGGAATACCATGTTGGGTGCGCCCTGTGACCAGGGCAGAACAACAGGCTCCACAACTTGCGTTAAGTAGCGGTCTGCTGTCAAATTGACGTTATTGTGTACCGGTGGCGTCTTGTGATCAAACATCATGCCACCTTACCCATAATGTCCGGTGCAGGACCGGTGTGACGCTCGGCGAAATGGGCTGTTACATAGCTTTCTCCGTTTCGCCGCCATATCCGTTGACGGCCGTCATTCCTCCACAGACAGAAACGAAATTCCTCCGTGAACAAAACCGGATGCCATTCGATGGTCCATGCACTATGACGCTGACACCACACCAGGCGTCTATGGTACCCCTGTGGCTGGTACCCGTGAACGTAAGTGTACTTCATGCAATCTGTTGCGTATAGTTTGGGTGGACACATATCCACCTGATCCTGAAGGCAACGGGCTTCGGATGTCACGTGACGTGGAGAAAGGGTCTCCAGTAGTTGATCGTCGAATATGCTGGTCTGTGCTCTCTGACGTGCGCCTGCGAGCACCACTTCCTCTTCGACGTGCACGTACACCTTCCTGAATCTCTCGTGTGACACAAGGGTGGAAGGTACTCACATTGTGCCCAATACGAGTGTCTATTGTGCGCAGCGACAAACCAAGTTCATGGAGTTCGATTATACAGTCACGTTCCTCGGTTGTTAACTGATGGTATTGAGCTCGCCGACGTCTCTGAGGCATTTTCTATGCTTCTTTTAAAGTTTAAAATACTCTTTAAACCCTCAGATGCTGTTTATGAGAAAGGAAAACAACTGACCTCTATAGCCCGCATATGCTTATCACGTGATCCAATGCGTGCGCAACTTTTATTATTTGCATATCCACCTCACAACTTTCGCTCCTGCAATTTGCAGGAGGCTACGCGAATTCTTTCTTGGGGCTGCAATTTCACTTTTCAGGAGTGTACTTTAAATTTTTAATAATTCAAATTCAAGGAACACAACTTTCAAATCTTGACTAATTTAATTTTGCGTTGACTCTCATGACCTTCCAGTGATCTGGAAGGAAACTAATATTAGTGTAAGTTCTGGATAATACATGAACTTAACTAGACAATTCATGAACTTTAATTTCACTTTCACAAGTTTCATTTTCCACCCCTAGCTGTCCAATATATGCGTGTACTAAATTCTTTAAACGCAAGTAAAAGTAGGGTGTATGAATAATAACTTCTGTCGCTGACAGACAACCTACATATTAGTAATCTTAGACACACTAGACTCCAAAAGATTCCTTATTCAAACTCATCCTAGTGTACTTATTTTCAACATGAATTAACTTTGTTTTCAGCCGGAGGCCCTAACTATCATTTAATGTACGTAAGCTAGCTTTTAAATTTTTCTCCTGCTAGCTTTTACATTTCGCTAAATTTTAAGTTTCAATTTCTGAATATAGTTACAACTAGTTTTACAAAATTACATATTCTTTACATTCAGAAACACATATTTACATTAAACACAGTTGAAAAGCACTATATATATATACGTTTCATGTTTTGTGCATCCAAATTAAACAAAGTTGCTAAAAATAAATATTTTTATCTCTCCCAAATCGCATAAAACAGTCTTTCGACCAAACGGCGTAATTCTTGATGCTAACGAGAAGTGTCATAGAAAACAAAATTTTCAGCTTCCTCCGGCCGGCCGGTAATTAACATCATTAACTATTTAGCAGGTATGGCAGGATCTAACATACTCTTTAACAATTTCTTGCAATTTTTAAAAGAATACTGCCTCTTGTACACGTTTAACAGTTTTTCTCATACCGAGATGAACGGAAATCGGTGCATCATGTAATTTTTGCAAGGTGCTAAGCTTCAAGCTTATTGGGTTTTCATTGGCCCTCATTCGGCCTCATTGGGCCCTAAGCACATTATTTTCATTAGTAGCTTTTAAGAAAAATAAGAGATTAGCGATGGTTTCATATTGGGGCTATATTTCTAATGGCTGTTAAATCTGGATGCTCAAAGTTATCTGCATCTGTTACTATGCATAAATGTTTCCGTTTTTAGTTCAGCTATAACAGTAACTCGAGAGCCTAAAATTTTTCAAGTTAACATTGTGCATTTAACTTGATTCCCCTGTTCTATCCGCGACAACATTATCTTTACCTAGCAAATGTTTCAATACTAAATTATATTCCCGCAGCTTTAATGTCCACCTTATCAGTCGGTGACAAGTTTTTACCTGAGTAAAGCCTAAGAATAGCAGCATGTCAGTCTAAACTGTTACGGGTTGCTTCCCGAAGCATACACGGAATTTTTGTACGGCCAGTAATACAGCTAGTGTTTCACATTCAATAGCTGTATAATTCCTCTGGGCAGGGTGCAACGTTTTAATGAAGGAGGCTACTAGCTATCCTGCTTGGAATAAGACGGCTCCTACTACAAAGTCTGATGAATTTGCACATATTTCAAGCTGACTTCTGGTCAGAAAACTTTAGCACTGGTGCTGAAATTAAAACTACTTTTAACTGTTCAAACGCCATATTGGCATCCGCCGACCAACAAAATTTTGCGTTTTTTCTTTTTACTATTAAGAGAGGCTCAGCTATATGTGCAAAAGTTTCAATAAAGAACCTGTAATATGAGAACATTCCGAGAAATGAAGCAAGCTTTTTTCGCAGTGTTTGAGGGAAGGTAGTTTTCAATAGCAATAATTTTGCAATCTTCGGTTTCGATACTTTTAGCGGAAATTTTAAACCCTAGATATTTCGATATCTTTGCCGCGGATTTACACTTGTTAGGATTCTTTTTTAAACCAGCATCTTGTAAAAGTGTAAAGACTTCCGTCAAATGTTTTATATGCTCGTCTATCATATTACTTGTAACAATTATACCATCTAAATAGATGAAAGTGTATCTTTCGAGTACTGGCTGAAGAATAGTGTCGATGGCTCGTAAATAAAAAGCGGGGGTACAACATAAACCGAATGGAATACGTAAAAATGCGTAAACGCCAGATTTTGTGATAAACGCTGCATTATTAGCATCCTCCGGTTTCATACTGATTTGAAAATAGCCAGAAGTAAGATCTAGCGTTTTCATATATCTCTTGGAAGTCATTTATGTAATTATCTCCTCTTTGATTTGTAGCGGGTAAACTGGATACTTTTTAATATTATTTAGTTTTCAATAATCTACAGCGACCCGCCACGCTTTACTTTCCGTAGGAGGGAGTATCATTTTTTCGACATCACACGGCTGGGCTTGCGAACGGACTACTAGAAGGCACAATAATTCTATTTTTAACATTTGCTTTACGTGCTTTTCTATAATTTCATACCTGCAGGGCTGTAGGCCGGTTTATCATACCTGTAGGGCTTAGACCTACAGATAAATTATTTTAAATTAATTTATTAAAATTAAATTGCTCTTAAAATTACTTGTATATAAAGCAAATAATTGATAATTAAAATAGCATAAATTCAATTAATTGAAATTAATTAAAAGTTCTAAATGCATTCAAAGGAGACCTTTTCTTCATTTACAACAGAAAATTAAAAAAAATGATTTTACATTTTTTATCTTACATTGTTCTCGTGAATTGCATGACTGTAATCTGCGCATGGTTGAAACAGAAGATGTTACTTTTGAGATGGACTATCTGTTTCCTGCAAGCAAACAGTATACTAAAACATTTTCTTTACTTTGTTTGTTTAACGGCAAAGGAACTTTTTCAGCCATCGAGAAGGAATCAAACCTTCTAAAAGCGAGGAACAGTTACTACAACTTCAACTCATCACGGTCTTCACGTGTTTGAAATTTTTCGTTTCTCTCGACAGGTTTCAAGTGGAGAACAAAATGAGAAAAAGGGAAAGAAAAGCGTTGAAAGAAAGAGAAGAATTCTTGACGAACCTAATTTCAAACTTCTAACTCTTCTAGAAACGAAAAAGGGAAATAAAAAAGAATCCACTATTTTTTAACCTCCTTTTTATTTTATTTATTTATTTATTTATTACTCCTCCTTTTTTATAAGGAAAAAGTATTTTCAAATATAAATACTGCGCTATAAAAGAGAAATAAATACATTCTTTCAAGCTTCTATCTATGCTTAAAATATTTTTAAAAAGCTTAATGCTTTCCAGAAAAGAATATTTGGTTATAAAAAGCATATAAAAAGAAATAAAGTAGAGTTACATTTGAATTTAACACGGAGGTCTAGCAGATGCGTGAAAAACAATGAATGCTACAAAGTATCAATAATAAAGTAGGTGTGTTGTACAAAGAAAATAATTTTTTTCAGCTCGGAGTTCGTATTCTAAATACGTCATCATTTTCCTTTTCAAGCATATTTGTTTTCTTGTTTTATCAACATAATCTTTTAGACAGCTATTAGTTTTGAACATGTGTTCTGTACTTTCAGTCATTTACTAGTAGCGTAATTGGAATTGAATGAGTAAACACGTATTCTAAAAATTTAAAGATGGAATCATAAAAACGCTTCTCACGCACATCTAACAAAATATTCTGCAATAATTTTCTAACGAACATTACAGCTTCAAACCATGCCTATATGTCAAATTTAACACAAATACAAAATTAGCATATTTTATAAATAGCTTCTTGCGTTGCCGGTCACCTAAAATAACTATTATAAAAAAGAAAAAAATATATAACTAATGATTTTAAAGAGCCTAGCTAGTGTCATTTTACTGCTCAGCTGTATAGCAAACTAAGCGATATAAAAGCAATAAGAAATAGGTTAAATGTGAATGAAAAAAAAAAAGTAAAATATCATATTCTTTGCCGGATCGCTATACAATGGCGGATCAAAATACTTTACTTAGGACAGTGGAAACACTTTTCTTAAATCACTGCGTTTACTAATTAAGATCTTTTTTCAAGTTTTGCCGAGTGGCAACACATGTTTTAAATCACTGAGTTTCCCGATGAAATTTGAGACATATGTATCTTAACGCTTTGCAGAGTGACAACGCATTGCTTTTAAATCTTTGAGTTTACTAATCAAAGTTTCATCAAGTTCGTCGAAAACATAAAATAAATAAAATGCAAAGTCGAAATCCAAAATTCGGGCTTCGAGGTGCACATGTTGGAGTGGAATATACATATACACTATGTGAGTTCAAAATATGATGGCTTTACGTATCGCCACATTTCCACAGTGCGACGAACGTACGTACACACATACACACATATGTGTATATATATATATATGTAAATGAAACTAAAAAACGTTAAACACACATATATGTGTATGTATGGCGATCTCAAAATTAATATTCTAGATTTCGTGTTCTCCTCCTGGATTTATTTGTTCTCCCAAATTCGAGATTTTTCTACGTTACGTAACACTATTTGAGAAAGATAACTAAAAATAATATTAACCAATCATAGATTTTGATTCACATTTGCACCTACGCAGTATAAATTCTGCTTTGCGAAGAACTACGTTCCTTTTTTCCTGACTTCTGCCATGTAAACATATCTGCGCCGCTTATGCTTCCCACCCTGAAATGAAGCCGCATCGTTTTACCATCATGCATATAAGAAATTATTCTAATTGCTATGATTAAAAAGTATATCGTCTACAAGGAATTATTCTAGTGTGCCTGCAATTCTGCAAATAAAGATAATTGTATGGATTTAGTTTGGTATCAACTCTTTCCTCTCGCCGTGCCACTCAGACATTACGATTGTGTTCCGAAAACATTACATATATATACATTACATATAATACCGAAATTAACTCATTTTGAATTAAGATTCCATCCTGAACGCTAGACGCTTGCTTTCTTGCCTTCGACCTGGATAGATTGCTGCATCTCTTTTTACCGCAAAGCTATTAAAAATGTAAATGTTGTTGAAAAAGCAAGAGTTGTGTGACAAGTTGTTTGTGGCCACAACATTTTCTTTTAATAAAGATGAGTATTTCATCTGTCTCGGCTGCCAAGATGCTCGTCATTATGGATCAACAGGTTGCATCATCAGTATATCTTCAACATCATTACAGCTAAATCTGCTTCATTACACTGAGTCGACAGGATGTCGTAATGTTGGTGCATCCATAGAAAAAAAAATCATTGAAAATCTAAATCAATAGTTACAGCATCTGTGATTTAATTAGTGGTTTGTAGTCAATCGGTGCTTAAAAATTGCAGCATTTCAAATCCACTACAAAATGACTCAGCATTCCATTCGTCAGTCTGTGTTTAAAAAAGTATGGACACTTTTCGTTTATGCATCGAAAACTAACGGTCATCAATCAAATGTCTTTCGCGCCACACGTGTTGAACTGCGGGAACTGCTTTTCAACCGTTTCCTTTTGCTGCGTTTTTAGTATACTGCCTCCTAAATGTTTCATCCATAGTTAATTTCATTCGGTCAGAATGTATTAAATTACTAATTTCAATGTAAACCAAAACTGATGCTGATGGAATGAGTTTTAAATTTTGTAGGTAAGTGTTTTAGTGAATTTGTTTACAATTTGACTTTATTGTTTGACAAAAAAATAGCTTTCAAAGAATGAAACCACAAGTATTCTGATACTTTTATTAACGGTCTCGCGTTTGCTCATGTTGTTGGCGCATTTTATTTTATATTTTCGCCAATAGCATAAGTTTAAATTTTTTCATAAATATAAACTAATTAATTAATTTATTAAAGTTATTTGGAAATTTAAACACGTAATATTGTTTCTTCTTATATTTGATTAAAAGTATACTACTGTTTTATGAAAATGAAAAATGAAAAATTTTATGGTATTAGGAATATAAATAACTATTTTTGAATTAATTATGTAAAGAATTTTAATATTTTTTCAGAGAAGATTATTAAATTGTAATGTCATTAATAATTATATTTTTAAACTTTTAAAAATATTTGAATTAAATGTTAAGAATTTCATAATTATTCTAAGAATAAAGCAAATATAAAAAATAAATGAAATAACTTTGAATACTAGTAAAGTAAATGGATCTGAAGTAGTGTTTTTGAGAACAACGTAGAAAATATTTAACACGAATTCGCTCACGCAGCGGTTTTTTCCCCCCATCTTACTAATTGATTTACTCGCTAATTTTCAGTGCACGTCATCTGACTGATGAAGCAATAATAGAAAAGAGTTTACCGAAAAACTGGGATAACTAATACTCTTGATGGTTCTGAAGATCACTGCAAGTGGCAAGATAGACGAATGATGGCGACAATTTGTGAGCTGTAGCAGTCGGCATAGACGTTCCAGCAACATTAAATTACTTGAGGTCTAGAAATTAGCAATATATCTGCGATACAGGAAAGTAGAAATATAGGTATCATATTATATACTGTAATACTACTATGAAAATTTATTAAATGCATCTTTTAAATAAATAATATTGTAATAGTTAATTTACCCATAAATATTTTTCAGTTGGTATCTTCTTATTTTTAACCACCTCCTTCGGAAATTATATTTAAGCTTTCCCTCTTAATTTTTGTATGATAAGATTAGTATAAAAGGAGATGAGAAAGATGAACGAAAAATACGGCATATAAATATATAGTACTTTAAAGGATTCTAACATGTCACGTGCCATTGACTTCTCTGAATGATTGAGTATATCTAATTTTGCAATAATTCAGCTAAGTTCAATTAGTATTAGACCAAATAGCGTTAGTCCAGAACGGCTATTAATTTCGTTTTGACCCTTTGCATTGGTTCACTATAAATGTCGGTTCACTTTTCAAATTGTTGCTACCAAATATTAGAGCCCAGTATTATATTTAAAGAAATTAAACAACAAACAGTCTGCATAAATGTATGTATGTTTCGCGAACTGTGATAAAACAACGGTACTCGGAGGCATCAAATTTTGAGTAACGTACGTTTCCACCCGAATATGGGCATCTGGAAGCCCAAATACGGAATTTGGAATTTGTTTTATTATCGAGTTCATATTTTGTAAAACTTCAACGAATTTTTGATTAACAAACTCATAACGGCAACACTGTATGGGAAAAAGCATATCTCCAGCGTGCGAGACTGCGTATCGGAAGTTCTAAAGAATGCCCATTTTAAAATTATTTTGCGATATTGCTGTTGAACTGAATTTCATGGTTTAAGTGCAAAGAACATGATATTTAATTAATAAAGGTTACCCACAAAACGTTAAAAAAACGCCCCTTTGGGCATAATGTAAAATCTGAAACCTTTTTTTTACAAGATTGAAAAGACACTGCAATCTAATCTTGATAGGCAGATTTAGTTTAACGGCTGAGTCAGATTTATGGTAGGCAGCTGGGAAAGGTCTACTTGTTTATTTTTCTATTTATTTATTCTTGTTTAAATTGTCCTCACGCGAGCGTGAATTTTTAGCAAAGGTTTTGAACAGAGATGCATTTAAAATGGAAATATTAAAAGGTTTGCTGAATATTGCTCACTCTTGAAAACAAAAACTTGTCCTATATCATTTGAAATGCATTAAAGTTTGAAAAAAAATTATGCTTTTTTAATATTTATTTCCAATTACTTTCTGATTGCTCTAAATAGAAATTTTATAGTATTAATAATCAAATTATTATTTAAAAATGAAAGATAATCATTCGTTTAATTAACGAAATTAGTTTTACTATTAAGATTTTGAAATATCGTTATTCTAGAAAATGGAAATACTTTAATTAAAAAGACAAATTCTCCTTATTAATCATTAATCTTAGTTACATATTAATAAAGTTTTTAAGCAATGTAATACAATAAACAGGAAATGAAAACTTAATACATAAAATAGTTGCAGTGCTTTCCATCAAGTTCTTATTACGAAAAAAATGAAATAAAAGGAATAGAATTTCAAGTAAATTACTGATTTGATTATTTAATTTCTTTCAATTTTAAGCGGTTTTAAATAATCTGTGTTGTTTAAATTCTCGGTATTGTGCAACAGCAAAAATATATATTTTACTTTCCGGTTTTTATCTTTTTGGAAGGGAGGGCGGGCTGGAAAAGTAACTTGGTGGGGAGAATTGCAAAAAAAAAAAACTAAATTTAGATTCTGAGATTGATTTAGATTGCTGCGAATTTTAATTCCTCATATCTCATTGCTGTTATGAACGCTACTGAAATGTTTATGACACATAAAAATTGATGATAAATTTATGTCGCGGAATTAAATATTTTCTTTTATAAAAATATATGATTACAACAGGTCTTCTATTTAAATTATCTGAGTTGCAAATTTTCATTTCCACCAATAATTAATTGCTGTTTCATAATAATAAATGAAAATTATGGAAGAAAAGAGAATCGTCTAAAAAATTTTAAGCACACAGCATAAATATATTAATCTGTAAAGCATTTTAATTAGCTTCTTTTAGAATTGCCTCAAATAAGATAAACGTTCAGTAAAAAAAGTCCGTTTATAGTCTGTGAAGCAGTAATTCGCCGGCACTAAACGTGCCAGTAATTGCCAAAAAAATTTCGACGCATGAAATTGAAGAAATAAAACCGAAATAACAAAAATATTGAAATACAGATCCAAAATCCAATGCTATTTGGGCAATATAATGTCATTTAATAATTTATTCACCGAGTAAACTGACAGAATTCAACCTAGCTACATAACAATATGAAAATCTTCACACTTATACTCTCTGATATGTTAAAAAGAATACACGAAATGTCCGAGAAGGAGCTGTGGCATGTTTTAGCCTTGGCATCGAAATACATCATTTTTGTCTTTGAACCAATTCCAGAGCAGAAACGGGACAGTTTGGAGTTTTATTTCTCCAAATCTTATGTTGTCTAGCTTGTTGATTGTAACCTATTATTCAGTCAGCCTGATTCTCTCTAAAATCATCCATATTCCAACATCCACACATAACTATTAGACTCCGTTACTCGAAGTTACTATATTACAAGGTTTGCTTTGGGGTGACATCATTGAATTCTTGTTTGCTCAAAATCAACTACTTTTTTGTGGCTTCTTTCTCCATTTTCTGTAAATAAGCACGTCAGTACTGGGGAAAATCTAAGCTTGTTTGTCTACTGATCTTCCTGTTACTCGCAGAATTTCTTTTAACTGGAAATTAAGCTTCGAACATTTTGTGTATTCTTTTTAACACATCAGAGAGTATAAGTGCGAAGATTTGCACATTGTTACATAGCTAGGTTGAATTCTGTCAGTTCACTCGATGAAAAAAATATTAAATGACATTGTATTACCCAAATATCATTGGATTTTGGATCTGTATTTCAATACTTTTGTGATTTCATTTTTGCTTCTTCAATTCCTTGCCTCGAAATTAAGATATTGATATATAAGTAAAGGTTATATGTGCAGGGCCCAACTCTGAGCAAATAAATAAATTTACTTTTTTGTTGCTGCATAAAGCAGTTTTAAAAGAAGATCAAGAACATAACTGAGAGTGATTTTTCGTTTTGAATTTAGACTTTTACCATTCAGTAGAGTAATGCTTAAAGTATTACTATATCTTTTGAAGATAGCGCACCTAAAGAACTTACAAAATATCGGAATTTCTGAGTTTCTTCACTTTCAGGCATACGAATTTCTGTGACTGCAGATGAGTTGTTTTTCAAAGTAGAATCTGATAATAATTAAAATGATCATATAACGGCAGAAAACATTGTTGTCTTATATTCCATTGTTATTTGGGGTTTGGAAGTACTGGCAAAGTTCAATTAGATACATAATGGCATCAGGTTTTGAAACTTGAACCAGTAAACAAGGCTCATAATTCTGGTACCAGTTTACAGTTTCTTTTTGCCAGCAATGCAATTTTCTATTATAAAAAGTGGTTATTGTGTGAGGACTGTCGAGGATTAGCATTGCAATCAGATAGCAACAGATATAAATCTTCAGGATTACATCTAAGCTACCCTTTAGCCGCAGAAAGTTTGTTCCAATTTGTATGGTATTCTGCACAAAACTATCTCATAACACCTTTCATCCTACAAATCATTATGCAGGAGGAACCAGTTTTAAGTAACTATGCCACAAAATCGTCGCAAAGCAGACTTTAGTGTTCAACAGATATGATGGCATTTTCTGTGCATTAACATGACAACTTGTATGGCACAAAAGCCTATGTGACACCCCATGAATTAGGGTTAGCTTGCAATCCTGAGACCCATGTTCAGCATAGAATGACCTCTTTTGTAATCTACACCGATTCACGCATAGAACAGGTTATTTACACTAAAACTGTTTAACAAGATGATAAATAAAACTTTCCACAAATACTGCTAGAGATGTTTATCATCTTAAATATCGCATATTGGGGCACAACTGATAGAAATCTGAGTATGAGAAGGAAAACACACTGCATTGATAATTATCCTGAAATTATTGACATCAGAAAATATGATTCGTGTTGTACAAATTCTATTCGTTTCATCTATAAATAAATCACATTTTAGTGGCTATACGATAAAAATACACTGCCCTCCAATAGTTAAGGAACATCATGTCTTTTACGTCTAATTTGAGAATGAAGTAATGTAGAAACAAGAAATTTACAGTACATGTTCACTAGACAGTTGTTTAATGAATGCGGCATAGAAAGTTTCTAAAGTTCAAAGCAAACATGAATTACAAGAAAAAATTGCAATCTTGGCAGAAAGACAAACAGCATATCACAGTTATTTGAAGAAAATAGGGTGTAACATTACAGAAATTGGTCCTAATATGGAATGTGTCCACCTCTAGCTACAATACATTGGCGGCAGCGACGTTCCATGCTGTCAATTAAGCTGTCGGTCAGTGAAATGGGAAGCAATGACCAGATACGAAGTAATCCTTGCTCAAGCTCATCTAACGACCTTGGAGGAGAACGTAAAGTATCAACCTGTCTCCCAAGGTAGTTCCGAAGATTCGCTATCGGATTCAGGTCTCGGGATTGAGCTGGCCATTCCATCCGCTCCATACCATAACCCTCAAGATATTCTTCAGCAACTCGAGCTCAGTGCTATCGCGCATTTCCATTTCGTCCATTAGCAGACATCCAGGACCAACAGCAGCTGCATATGGGTGGAAATACTGATCAAGGATCTCGTGTCGATATCTCACACCGGGTAAAGTTCCACCATGGAACACATGCAGGTCAGTGTGACTACCGAGAGAGATCCCAGCCCAAGCCATTATTCCACCAACTCTGTAACAGTATCTTTCCACAATGTGGGATAGGTTGTATCTGCGTTGTTCGCTGCAGATTATTTGACGACCTGAATCACTTTCAACATGAACCTGGTTTCGTCTGTGAAGAGAACAGACGCCTATGGTGACTGGTCTAGGAGACGTGTTCTCTTGTCCAACATAAAAAGGCACTTCTGTGTCCTCAGGTCAAGGAGACACAAACAACAGGTCGTCTTGCATACAGATCTGCATTGCTCAGGCTGTAGTAACTTAGATTCTTGTCTATTGCCACTAAATGATCTACCATGAGCTGAGACACAGTAATGTTACTCCTCCTTCGGCCCGAAAGAGCTAAGCAACGGTCTCACGCAGGTGTTGTAACTCTAGGTTTGCCTGGAATACGTCTTCTGGACCCAAAATGTCTTCTAGACACAAAATACTCGGTTTCAAACTGATTCTACAGTCGGTGGACCACACTACGAGAGACATTGAGACGTCGAGCAGCATCAGTTGTGTCATCCTCATTTCCATCTATCCGATCGATTACCAGCTCAGCGAATCGGGCAAAAGACTTCACCTGGACATTGATAGAGACTCTCCTCGATATTGTCCATGAAACTGTAGCAACAATTGAAGATGAACACTCGTCAACAAGAATAAAAAGTTTTGCATTTTTTCTCCAACTCATATATAAGCTTTCATTTCTACAAAATAAAAGTGGTAGCTAATGTTTTTGCATATATTCGTTACTGTCATGCATATGAACCGTTAATTTAAACGTTATGGGATTGCATATTGAGATTATTTTCATTTCAATAAGAATAGCTTAAATATATTGTAAAATGAAAAAAAAAACATGAGAAATGGTTGATGAAGTTTCGAAGCGATGTAACTATATTAGATGCCAAAATGAATTTAAAAATGATAAGCTACGATATTTCTTAAAACGATTTGGTCTAAGTCTCGTATAAAAAGATACTGCATCTCTTAAAAGATGGAGTTTATTTTAAATACGAATTTTATAGGATTCGAGAGTAAACATCCGTTAGCATTACAGAAGGTCGTTTACAACATATGGAAACGATTTCCTATTTTAATTTTCTCTCTATCATTTTGAGATAAAGATTTGGTATTTTGAATATTAATCGTCTGCTAGTGTTTTGTTTTGATTAAAATACAAAATAGAAGATTTAGTTTGGAAACGACTCCTAAAATTTACAGATGGCTCGAAGATAACTGGTATGCACCTTCTGATAAAAAAATACTCGTATCAATTCGTTGTAAAGAGATGTAAAATCTATACATTTTAAAAAGCGTCTTTTTAATATTTTAAATTTGAATGGGAAAAAGTGTCTATCTGAAAGTAAATATGAAAACATGGCTGCAAAACCGCAACATAAAACTATCCAAACGCGGCTAAATATTAAGAAAATGAAATCTCTGAAAGAAAATCCACCGATTCAAAGATCCATTGCATAGGATCACATAGCATAGGAAGGTGGAATGTCTTCTCGTATTGTAAGAAAAATCACTCATAAAGATTTCAAGTTAAAAAGAAGATGTTTAAACTTATCATCAGCTTTTGCTAAAATATATTGTGGAAAGGAAAAACATACTGTATAAAATTATATGAAAAATATCTAACTGCTGATAAACTGAAATTTGTGGTTACACTCGATTAGGCACTGGTATGTTTAAGTGACTGCAATAAAAAAGATCACTTTTCTATTACGAAAATTACCGTACGAAATGGGTTCGTGAGTATACAGATAAGTTCTTAACATGATTTATGATAGTTGAAGGATTTTGTTACAAAGGTTGTAGAGACATTAGGATATTTTTGGAAGCAGGAGAGATGAAAAATTAGCAGTGCCCTTGCAAGGACTCGAACCACGGACCTCTTGAATACCCGCCGAGCGTGCTGACTGCTACACCACGAAGGTATGCCAAGAAGGTGGGAGAAATACCTTATATATTAATACCTTATACACCTTTTAAAGAGCGACTGGGGATTAGGGGCCCCAATCGCCAAATCCTAGTGGTGGAGAATCACTATTCACGACCCTTTTACTGTAGAGACATAAATTTTATTTTTAAAAGCAGGAAAGATGAAAAATGAGCAATGCCCTCGCTGGGATTAGAACCACGGACCTCTTGGTTACGCGTCGAGCGTGCTGACCACTACACCACGAAGGTATGCTGAGAAGGTGGGAGAAATACCTCATAAAATCAGTTAACATTTTAAAAAAATGTCTCAATAAAGGTTGAAATGGATTTGCTATACTTTCAGGAGAATAGTTTAAAACCGATTTCCGAAGGCGAAATTGTAGCCTTATATGGAAACAACGTCAATAAAGTTGAGCTTTTTATGTACAAAATCTCACGTCGAAGTCAACTGCCATTTATTTACTAAGGAAAGAGTCAGATACAAGAATAATAAGTATTGTATTTAATGAAATATTTGCAAAATTACCTGCGATTTCTCCTATGCACTTTTGAGTTTACCGTTCATTAAAACGAGCCTTAGAAAAAGGACATCCAAGAATTATGAACGAACTTTGGAGTACGACTTAAGAGAAGGGAGAAACATTAACATAATGGTATTGAATAAATGTCTTCTTTCACGGAAAATTCAAGCTACAGCCAAGAATAAAGGCAGTCAGATAAATAGCCTAAGAAATCCACACTTTATGCATAGAAGTTAATTATAAAAATTGCTTACATAAAGTGCGAACGACTTTCTGTACTCTAATCCGTTGAAACAAGAAGTTTCTGAAGCTGATATTCTATGCCTATTTCAAATTATTTAGTATTAGAACGACTCCTGAGTAAATGCTCGTATTTAATCAATTATCTGTATCAGTCGCGAGCTGTTGAAGGCTAATAAAATAAAACTGTTAGATTTAATATACTTTAATTAATTAATTTTCCTTTTTTTCCAGTTTATATGAAAATTTACAGTCAAATAAGAAAAGGTTCTGAAAAGAATTCACCGTGAATAGGCTTAAGGCTGTGCTGTATAAATTAAACAGCTATTTTCTAGAAAAGGTATCTAAAGATAATCGTAATTAAGAAAACTAATAACTATTAAAACATTACTAATATTGGAACTAAAAGACATTACGAGAAAACCAATAATCATTTGGTACAATTTGAAAAGCAAATCGCTTTTCTAAGACAACGAAATTTAAGTAAAATGCTTTAAAATTAAAACCTTTTACAAAGATGTGCTAGATAAAAAGTATTTACATGCTCTACAGTCGCATAAATGTATCTCATAACTATTATTTATATTATGGTTTTCGGTTTCAATATCAGACAGCTTTCTGAAAATCATCAAGAAAACCTGCCACTGAATAACATTCTACTATCCTTTTTTAAATAAAGATGCTTCCAGTTATACAAAATTTCCAGTTTCTATTCCCAGAGCAATCCTACCTGTTTTAGAAAATGCGTATCAGGAAGCATTATAATAACAAAAGACTAATTGTTTCGTTTTATTTAAAACGATCTCTTGAACAATCGGCGATAAATGAAGTCAACACAGTTTAGGGTTAATGTATTTGGCTGATATTTTCACTGTTCATAGTTTCGATTAGTTTCATGCTTACTAAAGCGATCCCGTGGTTAATTTTATTCTTTTACGAAAGGTTGATCGTGACACCCGTATTGTTCGTCAGAAACAATCGGTGTTGACTTTAGTGCGTTTGGTAATTTTCCGGAATTCTTAAATAATAGATGAACTTCCTTAGAAACTGAAGAATCTGAAAAAGAAATTATCTAGTAAAGATCGAAGTAGTGTTTCTGAAAGCAATGGTAATAGAGATTTAATGAGTCTTAAATGATGATGCTATCTATAAATATAAAAGAATGAAATGTAAGCATTTTAATGGAACTCAATATTTGAATGAAATATTAAAATGCTAGATGCTATAGAGAATTAGGTGTATGTAATGACAAATTATGATATGAGTTTTAATTGGTTAATGATAATCATCATATTGCTTTCAACTTTTATCAAAGTAGTTGTTTTTCAAATGCCTAATATCTTGTTGCGTGCGTACGGTTTCGTTATGGATTGCTTGCACAAGTCATTAAAAAGTTAACAAAAAATTTATTCTTTCCACAAGAAATAAATTAAAATGCTTAAATATTTCTTCAGAGATATTCGCACAATATCACAATATCTGAAAAGTCTAGCAAAACTCAATTCAAACCAGATAAACTAATTCTATCTCACTGCAAAATCGCTCCAATTAATAACAGCATTAAGTAAAAAAACAGTAGTTCGCTTTAAACAGCTACAACTACAACTGAGCTGAGGTGTTTCAATTCGGCTTTTAAAAGCTTTGGAATTAGCATGAAGTCATCATTTACTTTCACAAAAGCAATTACGAGATATTTATTTATTAAATATTAAATGCACTCGCAATTGTATTTTTACTTTTCTGGCTCAGCTTTCTCTTACAATTCGTCACGCGCTGCATTGCACGGGAAAATAAAACAATTTTAGTTACAATTATAAAAAAATAGCCAAATAAATATGAAATCCGTAACACTGCCCCCTTCCCAAGGACTGCACTCCCGGGCAGTACAATCCTTGGACAGGAAGCCAACTTACAACTAAGGCATCAATGCAATAACAAACATTACGTTACAATAAGAAAATAAACAATAATTGCAATAAGTAACTTTCAGCAAATTAAATGTTATGAAATGTTAATTACAATTCAAATACTACCAAATACTAAATACAAATATTATCAACCACTAAATACGAATACTCTCAAATACTAAATACAAATACTATCGAATACAAATGCTACAAATACTAAATTCAAAAAGGTCCATGGTCTTATAATATTTGCATTACTATTTACAATTATATACACTACGTACTATGGCCATAGTAATGAGCTAACCTGTCGTAATGGACGACTTCAGGCTTACAGTTCGATGTTTTACGGATCCGAACCACGGCGTTCTTCAGCTCGTTTAGGACTGTGTAAGGACCATTCTAAGGTAACTGTAGTTTCGGAGAAAGTCCTTTTCTACGACTCGCATTCTATAACCACACCTTGTCTCCTTTGTTGAAACGATGTCCAGTAGCTCTCGTATCGTAGCGGATCTTCATCTTCTCCGTCGCCAAGATGACTCGCTCTCGTGCAAAATTGTGCATCATTTCAAACCAAGCCCGGAGATCTTGAATGTATTCCTCAGGCAATGAAGGCACATCCGGAGGGCGACCAAACAAAAGATCACATGGCAGACGAAGGATACGACCGAAGAGCACTGAGATCGGGAATAGCCGGTAGTCTCCTGGACAGCACTGCGGTAAGCTAGTAAAAA
>KK120027.1:0-15329 GCA_000611955.2 Stegodyphus mimosarum | reverse complement strand
ATTCCTGTTAGTTTTTGGAAACCATTAATGAGAGGCCATTGAGGATGGTTTGATTAGACCTCTCTACCATGCTGTCCGACTGAGGATGTAAAGGCGTTGTTTGGGTGTATTAAATGCAGAGTAGCATGCAAAGCTCTTTAATTACAGCCGCGGTAAAATTCCTTCCCTGATTGGAATGTAACTGAAGAGGCACTCGAACCTGGAAATTCAGTGTTGTGTCATTATCTCTGCTCCTGCGACAGCCTCTTTCCGACTTGCACAAGCATCGTCAGATCGGCACCACTTTTGCACGTATCATCCTTTGCATTATTCCAGCAGAAGCGCTCCCGAACTCTCTGCAAAGTCTTCATTACTCCGAAGTGACCTCCTGTAGAGCTGCTATGCAGTTCTTTAAGGACATCCGGGATCTTGGGAGTAGCAGCTGCCATCGGAATGCCTTTGCATCATCCAATTCGAATTTCCGGTACAAGACGACGTTTCAATTATTGAGTGAGTCCCAGAGAGCCTAATATTGGTTTTTCGTGGGACTATAGCTCTAAATGTCCTGCCAGGTAGGTTTTCTGTTTGAGGTCCCCATTAAATAAGTTATGGGTTTAATGCCACGATCTTCCAGCTGGTCTTTCCTGATTTCCTTATCCCCCCATGGGTCTGGATCAGCCGATGTTAATGTTGTAATTTTTCATGCGACTGGATCAAGCAGTTGGTATTTAGCTTCGACCCTTGAACAATATCGGCAGTTTTCTGGGCAAGGTCTTCTAGACAAGGCGTCAGCGTTTCCATGCGATGACGAAAGGTGATGTCATATTCCTGGCGTCTCTGTATCCACCTGCCTATCTGACCCTCAGGATTCTTGAAATTTAAAAGCCATGCCAATGATACATGACCCGTGAGAAGCAGGAATTTTCTGCCGTATAGATAATGATGGAATTGTTCTACGGCTTTGACTATGGCGAGAAACTCTTTCCTGGTGACTCAGTAATTCCTCTCCGGTTTAGACAGGCACTTGCTCCAGTAAGCCACTGCACATTCTTGGACCTCTATTTCTTGGGACAAAACAGCTCCGACACTTTTATTACTCACGTCCGTGTCGAGAATAAATGGTGTGTTGAGCTAAGGATACATCAGGATTGGAGCAGATATTAAAGCTTCCTTCAAGTTCGTCGACGCGAACTTTTGCTTGCTCTCTGTCAGCTTGTGAAAGGTCTTGCGATGGAAGAAAAATCCTTTACGAATCTCCTATAGTAGGTGAAATGTCCTAGAAAGCTTCTCAGCTGGTGAACATTTTCGGGACGTCTCCAGTCTTTAACTGCTGACACTTTTTCAGGATCCGCGCGCACACCTTCAGAAGAGATGACATGTCCGAGGTAAGTCACTTCCTGTCTGAATAATTTGCATTTAGCCGGACTCAACTTCAGTTTGGTTTCTTTCAGGTTCTGAAGCACCTTTCAATGATTTTCCAGAAGTTCTTGGAAACTCTTCCCGATGAAGACGATATCATCCAGGTATATCAGATAAGCTTCGTAGGAAAGACCTTTTAAAACAGTCTCCATTAGGCGTTCGAATGTAGCCGGCGCATTATATAGTCCAAACGGCATCACCTTCAACTGCAAATGTCCTTGTCCTGTAGTAAATGCCGTCTTTTCTCGATCATCAGGATGTATTTCTACCTGCCAATATCCACTCTTTAAGTCAAGTGTCGAGAACCGCTTGCTTCCAGAACGAGTGTCCAGAATGTCGTAAATTCTAGGAAAAGGGTAACTGTCTTTTTTTGTAACCTCGTTCAACCGGCGATAGTCAGCGCAAAATCTGGTTGACCGGTCTTTCTTCTTCACCAGGACGATGCGAAATGCCCAGGGACTTGCTGAAGCCTCTATCACATTGCTTTCTTGAGTGTCCTTTAAACGTGTTCGTACCTCTTCCTGTTTCGCAATCGGCAGACGTCTTGGATGTTGCTTGATTGGTGGATGATCACCAGTATCGATTCTATGTTGAGCCAAACTGTTTCGACCCACGTAAGACTGGTAGTTTAACCTGCTACCTTTCGGCATAAGCAGGGTTTAATGGAACTACTAAATTTTAATTTTACCAACCACCATACCGTACTCGACCTCTTCAGGAAGACCTGCCGACCTCGCCAGCAAAGTCCTTTATTTCAAACAAAAAGATAATACATAAAATAATAAAATACAATAATTAAATCTTCTTGATTTATAATTAAATCTTCTTGATTTATAATTAAATCTTCTTGATTTATAAATAACAATTATCATCAAAATAATAATACAAAATAAATTTGATACAAATTTCAATTATACATATATTTTATATAGATTATCAGAACTTATAATAATTATTACAAACACTAAATATAATTTACAGAGACTGCACTTAAGTCATGAACATATAATCTTTTACATAGTTTAAATTTCTTCAGAGACAAGAGTTTTTTTTTAAGAGAGCATTATTCTCTTCTTATAATTTATAAAGACCCATAATTAGTCCTTCTAATTAGTAGATCATACTGTCTTTTCAGACAAGAACACTTTTTCTTATCCAAGCTTGAGTGTCTCACATCCAGTCCCAGTTTATATTTGCTGTTTGCTACTGCACAATTTATACATACTGGACTATTTTTATAATCCCAATGACTATGTCCTTTCTGGGCACAATTTGCACATATTTGATCTTTAGTACATTTTTTATGAAAATGTCCAAATTGTTGACATTTGAAGCACCTAACTATATTCAGATACTCTCTGACATTTATTCGGGACCATTTAAAGTTGATTTTGCCTTGATTTATAACATTTTTAAATTTTTGGGGTTGAACCTCAGCAACCCAATGAATTTTGTTATTCTTTCCTTTTATTTTGAAAAGTGGATTAAAACCACCATCTTCAAACATTTCATTTTGTTTTATAACTGCTTCTTCCAATTCTTTCTTTCCAGTTTCCAAATCAAGATTATACAGAATATTCTTAGGATTTTTCTTTTTTGGAACTTTAGTTTCTAGATCTTCTTTTAACAGAACATTTGTCTTTATCTCTTCTTCTAGTATGTCAATTTCATCATTATTTAAACATTCAATAGCAAGTCCACCATTATTGATCTTTTTTACATTTTTGATCCCTATTTTTAAGTTTACGGGATCTATAGACTCAACAATTTTCATCTTTACTTCTTCTGATGAGACACCTTTATTTTTAGGGTATATCAATGTAACATGTTCTTCCTTTTTCTTTATTTTTTCTTTTTTAGGAATAGATCTTTTGTCTATCCTTTGTTCCTTAAGAATTTCTGCATACGTTTTTTCCACTACTTGTGGTTTTTCCAAAACTTCTAACCTTCCCTTGAGGTTTTCAATTTCCAATGCTTGTAATGTAATAAAATTAAACAACAATTCTTGCGTTTTCAAGATTTTTTTTCGCAGATGAACTGTAACTCTTGAAGCCTCTGCAAGATTTATCTCAAGATCACCTATAAGTCATCTAGCTTCCTCAATCGTATCACTTTGAATTAACGTCTCTGTCTGCACATCTTGATCCATTTTTGATCAAATTCAATCGGGATCCTGGGGTTTCCCCGATTGAACCTGGGGTTTGGATTTCGACCACCTCCCTTGGGAGGAGGAGCCCTCAGACCACGTCAAGGTACCAAACCCTGGGAAGTTCTTCTATTGGCTATGAAATACAAAATCACAATTTTCTCAAATTCACTTTTTCTAATAACTCTCTTTTTCTCACAATTAAGCCAATAATTCCCCTGAGGGTTCGACCCACGTAAGAAGAAGAGCGGAAGAAAATATCTTGAAGATCTTTTATGACACGCTTGGCAGCATTCCTTTCATCAGTGTTTAATTGCACGTTCTGCAATAACTCGGATGTAACGTCCTGTGAAGGCATAGTTTCTGGGATGTTACTTTTTCTTTCACCGCTGGTTACTGGAGTACGTTCTGCACTAACTCGGATGTAACGTCCTGTGAAGGCATAGTTTCTGGGATGTTACTTTTTCTTTCACCGCTGGTTACTGGAGTACATTCTGCAACCACTTCACCTTTCTTAATAACTTTCGCCTTGCCAGTTACAGTGGCAACTCTCACTGGGATAATGGTCTTCAAGAGGTCGACGAGTGCTGAGGCTAATAGTACTCCTTTAGGGCTATTACAATTTTTGGGATATTCATTTACGCCGTAGCGGAAATTTTTATCTTCGGCTATGGATCCAGGAAGTAAAATTTCTATTCTTGCCGGTATTGTGATATGGTCTTGAGCTATAATTTTGGGGATAGATTTCCCTCCTTCCTCATTAATACCGAATATGGTAATGTCCTCAGAGGCAGAATACAGTTCGTTTTTTTTAAAGTTCAAGGGAAAATGATATTTTCTTAAGTCCCAACCGAGTATGCCAGGGTCTGTAATTTCTGTTATATATGCCTTGGGATGGTTAGCGGCACTTCCAAACGTGATGTTAACTTTTAATTTTCCTTCGATTTCGGTCTTCTCGCCTGAGATAGTCTGGAGGGTACCGCAGGACTGCGTCCAGATAAGTTTGTTTTTCAATTTTTCAGCCACATCTTTTCGAATAATGGTAACATTGGCTCCTGTATCGATGGTTATATTACAAGGAAGTCCATTGATGTGTCCCATGATGAAAAATCCGTTACTGCCGCCACTCACTGCAGAAATCTGAAGTGCTTTAAACTGGGGCATTTCATTATCTAGCAACCTCCTCCCCGCGAGATGGGCAAAAATTAGTTTCCCTCCTTCTTGATAGGCACGGTTTTAATATCCGCGACCTGGGGTGTTCTGCAGGTTCTTCGTATGTGCCCTTCAGCACAGCATTTCCAGCATTTTACGATGGGTTTCTTGTCACCAATATTCCGTGTCAACGCATCAACGTTTCTGGTTAAATCGTCTAGGTGAGCAGTGATTTGAAACACTGATTCTGGTATGTGAGCAGCTCTGATTGGTTGGCGGTCTCTACGAGTGGCTTGCTGTGCTGCCTCGAATTTCATGGCGTACATTAGAGCACCTTTCAAGTCGTTGACATCAGCCATTCGCAGTGCTTTCTGTATTTCAGGATCCCGGATGCCGTCGATGAAGTACTGCAGGGACAGGATTTCCCTTGTTTCCCTCGGACACTGCGTAAAGGCGACATGGGACAGCCTTTCAACATCTGTGGCGAGCTCCTGGAGTGTTTAGGTGGGCTTCTGTTGACGGGATTTTAATTGAAGCCTGCTGTAATCTTTTAAACACTTCTCTCCAAAACGCAGCTCCAAATCGCCGGACAGAGCTTCGAAGTCTAGTCTCTGGTTTTCGGGAAGAGTCTGCAGGATATCCGCTGCGTCTGCTCTCAGAGAAGCGGCAAGATGACAGGCCTTAGCTTGGGAATCCAATCCATTCGCATCCACCACTATAATAAATTGTGTCTTATACACTTGCCAGGACGTCTTGCCATCATATGTCGATAGCTTCAGAGAGGGGCGAACAGGCATGGGTAAAAATTTAAAACCATCCGAATTGTTTCCTGGTGTCGCTATGTACTTCTTTAACCCATTTTTAGCCAAACTTTTAGTTTTTTTTCAAAGAACTTTTTGGGGCAATGTATTCTTTATTAGGGTCTAAGAAATCATTGCAACAAGACATTTTTGAATTTCCTTCAATATTTTTTAAAATATTAAGTGTCCTGTGTACAGGACATTGGCTAAATCCCCAACTTTACATTGATCGCTTCTCACAACTCCAACACAATATATTTCTAGTAATATATTTATACATAAGTGCACATATTGCAAAATAAACATTATTTCTCGCATTTTGAATCAAAAACTATCCATTTTAAAGAAAAAACACATTTTATGCACAAATATTTTTAATTTTTTTTCAAAATACAAAACATGTTTTACAAGAAATCTATTTTTTTAAGTTTTGCTGTGATAAGCAATAAAGCATTTTGCGCAAAGTCCAACATCACACTTCTGACAAATTGTCATTGGTTTAGAATTGCATAATTTGCATCTCCTTTGCTTTTTTGTCGTCTTAATTAAATGACCAATATTATCATATCGAATTACTTTTCCTGCATATCCTCCACCTGAAGGGGCAGCTTTAGCCCTTGGTACGGGATTTGACAGCAGCAAAGATATAGTAATTCTAGAAATAGCAAAAATAAATAAATACTTATTTACATGTTTTTTAATGCATAGCTTATAAACATATA
This sequence comes from Stegodyphus mimosarum, assembly GCA_000611955.2. Classification (NCBI taxonomy): domain Eukaryota; kingdom Metazoa; phylum Arthropoda; class Arachnida; order Araneae; family Eresidae; genus Stegodyphus; species Stegodyphus mimosarum. The sequence continues at coordinate 9,111 of KK120027.1, read as the reverse complement.
ATGAAAACTTACCCACGCCGAAATGCTAAAAGGTCGTCATTCCCACATTCAGCAAGCTTGTATGCTTTCCAGGAAGCAACAATCATTGTGTCAATGATGTTAGTAAACAAAGTCCAGTACCACTTTTTACCCTTTATGGAGATGTCATATGCCGACATAAGACCGTCAAATAAATCTACTCCATTTTTGTATTTGTTGTAATTTTTTATACATTTGGGAATAGGTACACTACATACTTTTCCTTTTGATCTCCTAGAAACTTCATCAGTTGAAAGTGTTTGCTCAAAATTGGATATAACAGTAACTGGTTTTGTGTCATTCCAGCGAACGATAGAGATGCAATTTTTACTGTCAAAAGCACGCATCATAAATCCGCGAGGTTTTTTTGAGCATTCCGAAGTAGTTATTAAAGGGCATTGTGCTACTCGCCCTACTCGCACAGTTCCTGTTGCAAAATACCCCATTTCCTTCAAGACAACAAAAAGTGTGTGCGAACTAAAAAAGTTGTCCATGTAAACAGTATGTTCAGTAGGATTATTTACAACATCTAACAAAGAGGTGACTACTCTGTGCGACAAAGGAATATCTTGTGCTTCGTTTCTTCCCTGATAGGGAATTATTTTCAGAGGGTAACCATCAAAAGTGCAGATCATCCAAAGTTTGTATCCAAACTTTACAGGTTTGCCTTTCATATACATTTTTAAGGAATTTCTGCCGAAATATTTCACCATTCTCTCATCAATTGTCAATTGTTGTGCCATGACGCCAAATTGATTTAAAGAATTATTTAAAATGTCGTACAGTGGGCGAACTTTAAAATACTTGTCATTTTTCTCGATGTGTGAATTATCGCTAAAATGTATATATTTTTTTATTTCGTGATATCTATTCCTTGACATGCTGTTTGACACAATTGAAGTAGAGCAATCAGGGCTTTTTTCCCAATACATGTTTTCTCTGGGTAGTTTATGATACCCAGAAAAAATAAGAATTCCCAGAAATGTTCTAATATCATGCTGTGTAAGGAGAAACCCATGCTCATTTTTCTGAGAAGCATAAATTAGAGACTGTTTATGTATATGTTCAATGATTGGATTAGCATATAAATTAAAAATCTCAATCGGACTCAATCCGCATAATTTTTCCCGCATTTGTTGAACTCGTGTTCGTTGAATTTTTTCTCTTTCTTTTTCTTGATCTTTAGTGTCTGGTAAAGGGTCCAATCGAGTACTTTCTCTAATTTTCCATTTTGGATCGGGAACTTTTGTTGGAAATTTACAATTAGAATACATTGAATTATGAGTAGATATCTCAGTCTGTTGATTCTCTGATACTGTAGTTTCAGATGAATCCAGTGCACATGAGATATTTTCATTCGCTCCTTGTACAGGAATTTCGATTGTCCCTGCGACATCATGTAAATCTCGAGTTATTTCTAAATCATCATTACGTGCTTCATTTACAAGTATATCATCATCAATATTTTCATTGTCACTGTTCTCGTCAGGATCTGGTGGAATAATATTAAATTCAAAAGAATCCTGCTCATCAAATTCTTCATCAGGTAGGGTGTTCAGAAACTCAACAGCTTCTTCAACCGTTTTAAAGTAAGTTTTCCTTGACATTCTAGAACAAAATTGCAAGAAAAATATCTCATTCACTATGATAAACAACTTATCATCGAACAAAAATAAACAAAATTTCATAACACGAAATAAAAGTTTAGAACTTTTGAAGACCGCTTTAAAAAATACATTGATATATTGATTTTTACATAAAAATTTAAAAAAAAGGAAATAAAAACCACAAATATTATGCAAAACTATAAAATGAAAGTTAAAAAAATGTATCTCGTAAAAAGAAACAAAGAAATGCAAGCATTTATTAAGTTTTCAAGACATTGGAAATGTAATTTCACTGAAATTGTGTAGCATCATTTGCCGCGCCATTTAACCAGACATATAGCCAAAGATATGTATACAGGACGCGGCCTTTCTAAGCAGCTACAATAATAGGAAACAATATATTTGTTCAAATAAATACATAGAATTAATCTTTGAACTCTACTAAATAAATATTTTTAAAAGAAATTACATTATTTAGCAAAAATTACTTCAAATAAATTCAAAATGTTACATACCTGTTAAATTCGGCGTTCTCAGAAGACTGCCTTCAATAAAACAAATTCTCCAGACAGAACACGTGACTTTATGGCACCAAGTTCATAACGGTATACTCAGATAGGTCTTGGCATGCTGCCAGTTTGTTTGTTTTTCAAAATAACTGCGAGAAGACTTTTATAACGGTCAATACTTTTGATACTAATTGTGTCCTGTGTACAGGACAATGGCTAAAAATGGGTTAAGGCGTCAACTTCTTTGGCGACGGCAGCAGAAACCCTATCATCAATTTGTTATTCCATGGCACTAACTCTCTCTTCTATGTGTTCTTTCACAGAAGAAAACCTATAATCGATTTGTTGTTCCACAGCAGAAACTCTGTCTTCTATTTGTTCCTTGACAGAAGAAACGTTCTTCTCAATTTGTCCAACTTTATTTTCAACGATGTCTATTCTGCCTTCCATACACTAAATTTGTTTTCTATTACGCAGGCAGTCTCATCTTACAGCTTTCATTTCACCTTTAACAGATTCTTCCATCTCTTCCTGAACGGCTCTCATCTCTTCTTTAACGGGTTCTTGAGCAGCTTCCATCTTTTCTTGACCTACTTTTATCTCCTCTTTAACGCATTCTTGGCCAGCTTTAATCTCTTCTTTAAATGCAGCAAAGGCTGCCATAAACTGCCTTAATTGTTCTTCCATTGCTCTAGTTAAAGGCATTCAATCCCACTTCTGACACCAAAAATTGTTGCGTGCGTTCGGGTTCGTTATGGATTGAATGCACAAGTCGTTAAAAAGTTAACAAAAATGTATTCTTTCCACAAGAAATAAATCAAAATGCTGAAATATTTCTTCAGAAATATTCGCACAATGCCACAATATCTCAAACGTTTAGCAAAGCTCAATTCGAAACAGATAAACTAATTCTATCTCACAGCGAAATCGCCACAATCAATAGCAGCATTAAGTAGATAAACAGCAGTTCGCTTTAAGAGTTCGCGCTTACAACAGCAACTGAGATGAGGTGTTTGAATTCGACTTTTATAAGCTTTTGAATTAGCATGAGATCATTCTTTTACTTTCTAGACTTGTCTGGGTTACAAAAGCAATTACGAGATATTTATTTATTCAATATTAAATGCACTGGCTGTTGTATTTTTACTTTTGCGGCTTAGCTTTCTCTTACAATTCGTCACGCGCTGCATCGAACGGGAAAATAAAACAATTTTAGTTACAATTATAAATAAATAGCCAAATAAATATGAAATCCGTAACAATTTTGTAAAATAAAAGGTATTTGACTCAACATTTGTTGTTTTTAAAATTAACTGACACGGAATAAAACACAAATAGTGCTACAAGTATTTTACAGGTTTCTATTGCAAAAATGGTTAAAGAATTTATAAGAAATACGAAGTAACATATCATGTTCCTACATATCTGAGCTGACAGACGCATATGGCCCAGCTGACTCTGCTCCATGGTGTCCAAAAAAACAAATGAACGGTCCTTTATACATACGACAAAGTACACGAGAGCTATCTGCATGAATTAATTTTGCACAGCACATTTTTAAGGAAGACCCCGATTTGTATTCACATTACGCATGGAGAAAACGACGAAAAACAACCATGCAGCCAGCCTGTAAGCTTGGGTTCGCATCCAGGTTGAATAATCATTATCCACCGGTCTTTAACAACTCGGCCTACGGTGGCCTCTCTTGCGTGGGAGAAAGGGTAGATAGTTTCTAGTTTCTTAAAGCAGGCGCCCAGCTGGTACAGTGGTTAGAATGCCGCAGAAGGCATGGTTGTTACTGTTCATCCCCTCTCAGGAAGCAAGGGTGGCTACCTTTTAGGTGCTTGCATAATGAAATGACCACCACTTCCGGCCCTTGCAGCGGCGCATTACTAATCGTCATTAAATAACGCGCCTGGCCATTAAAAAAGTTTCTTACGGAAAAGTATAAGAGAATTATCTACACTGAAAGAACACACTCGTTGAGCACATTTTATAGCAGACTGGCATGTATATGTGCTGCGCGTAGGAAATAAAACAATAATAAACAAGCTACAGTAAATATACAGCAAACTTTGCTAAGATGCACACAGACTGTCATCTTGTAATTCGTCAGGTAATGTCTGGCCGTAAAAAGAGATTATGCTGATTGCATTAATAGCATGAATACTAATAAAATTTAATTTATTACGCAGCTTTACTGTATGTTATATGCAAAAGAGGTATCTCTACATATAATCAAAGAAAGAGCCTGTCTGTGTGTGTGTGTCTATGCACTTAAGCGAGTTTTTCGAAATTCGAATTAAATTCATTTTCACATCGTCGTGAAACGCAGGCACATAGCTATCTTACGAACTTAAAATAAATTTCGTATTTCAATAAATCAATTAAATACAAATTTATTTAGCAAAGTGAGCTTAACACCTTTGCAACAGAATAATTTAAAGTTTATTTTAAAAAATGTACTGTTTATTTGCCTATCATTTTTGGACACGTTAAACTTTAATCCTTTCGACACCTTTTACAAAAAGAATTTTGGAAAAATAATAATATTTTGTATTTTTCTAAAATTTTTTAAATGAAGCTTCCGAATACACTTCTCACATCTCACATATTTTAAAATATGGTTTTGGAAACAATTTTTCATTCTCATTGTAGTTGATAGATTTTTGATGAAATCAGGTCATTTTGGATAGTTTCATTCTTTTAGAAATGTGGATTTGGTAACGTTTTTCATCGTATTTCTTATGTCACTTTTTTTAAGAAATTGAAAAGTTTAAGACATTGAAAAACTGTTTCTTTTTGAAAAGGTAAATTGTTTAATTCTTAAACTGTTTATATCATTTGAGTTCTTAAGATTTTGCAAAGGGAAGTTGGTTAATTTATTTATTAGGATAAGTAATATTTCCGTTAAGGGATACTTTTTATTTCATTGTCATTTTTTATATATATATAATACATTTTTATAGATTTTCTTTTTTGATAAAGTTGTTCTGCAGAGTAAAATTCTGAGCGGAATTTTTTGTTTTTTGCTTTTCTTTCATGTTTGTCTTATTGATTATTTCACTGTTTGTAACATATTGAAAAGTTTTGCATGATTTTTTTCCAACGGAAAGTTGGTTAATTCTTTTATTAGGATAATTGATATTTGTATTAGATATTGCTTATTTCATTGTAATTTTTTTCTCTTGGAAATATAAGATAAAATATTACTAATTATACTTTGCTTTTCTGAATTTTTTGTTTTTTGTATTCTTTTATGTTATTTACAAGTTAAATGGCTGCTGACACATTTTCTCAGAAGATTACCTAAAGTATCATAACATTTCAAAATTTCAGAAAAAGAATCACTCAAACTATCAAGTAAGAAAATATTTTAAAAATTTTGACTCATCAGAAAAGGCATGGAGTTATTTATATTATTGTAGAATTTTTATGTAATGTTTTATGTAGTTATGGTGGTGATTAAGAAGGGGGATATGAATTATGTTTTAGCAAATGTTTAATACACATCTCATGCGATCGGTTTGCTAAAAATTCAAGATGTATATGCTTTTCTGCGAATACATCAGGGCCGTATGCAAGGGAGGGTTTTATTCTTAACAAAGAAAAAATAGTTGGGAGATCTTACAGGGCCATCGGTCTCAGTTGTGTCTTTTAGGCATTTTTCCGGTACGTTTAAAAGCCAGACGAAGGCTGGACGCATAGCGGCTAGTTATTAATAAAGAAAGAAAGTAATTATGAAGAAATCCATGCATCGTTCTTAAATTTGCTGTACATTAGTTGCTGTACTGATTTAAAACATAGCATTATGACTTGAAAGATAAGTTAAAACTCGTTTGAAAACTTAGAAGCAGTTCTCAGAAATGACAATTTGTCAGTCCGCGCGTTTGTTTAATGTTGAAGTAGAGTAACATAACATAAAGCTGCAACATAAAAAATAGGAATACTAAACTATAAATATTTCTAACATCAAAGTCATCAGACTTATTCGAGATATGAAGAGGCAATTGCGTTTTCTGATACTCATGTGATTGCATTACAAAGTAATTGCATTTTGATTATTAGGTATGTTGTTTGTTTTTATAACTATCTATTTATTATATTGAGTATTTTCAAAAATTAAGAAAAACTGCGTGGAAATAACTTTAAAATTTCCTTGCGCTTTTAAATATTTAACACTTAACAGCATTTGAAGACATTATTTCGGATTGATTTAATGAAATTTCCACCATAAATAAATTTTATAGTAATGCATATTTGCCAAAATTTCATTTGAGTATATCAGAACTGTTGCCGATATGTTTTCTTTATTTATCTCATACGTTAATATTCCAAAGCTTTCTTGAATAAACATTTTAATAAGTTCACATCTCATCTATAAATATGATATTAAGTCATATTGCTTCTAAGATATTTTATTAAATGACGTGCTTTTAAAGCCATTAACAGAAAGTTTCATTCAATAGGTTTGGATGCACTGAAATTGAGCGTTTTTAGATATATACTATAAAACGAAAATTAGGAAAATCATAAATATGTAAATTACTACGAATAGAAAATATTTGCTTAAAAACAGTACAAGTTTATATCAGACAGCACGTGCATACACTCATGCATTTCTCAGCAAATTAATGGTTTTAATATGAAAGAGATATTGCAAATGAATCATTTTTATTAGATGAAAGCATAAATTATATGTGAGAATTTTACTTTTCAACTGAATTGAGTAAGTAAATTAAAAAGAAGCAAGATTCCTTCCAAGCGAAGCACAAAGTACATCGTAAATTTGCAGCCGAATATTTTTATTTAAAACTTCCATTACTAATTAAACACATGATATAAATATTTCTGAAATTATCGTTAGAAACAAATTATTTTAAATGGACATAGTGTAAAAAAAATTATGTTGAATGTTGGAAACGTCGCTTCATCTTATTGCACTGTCATCGATGAGCAGTGCGCGTATAAAATTTACACTTGATAGCTTATCAGGAAATTGAACGAAAAATTTCCACGTGACAGTGAAACACCATGAGTGAACTAAATAAAATCTTATAAAAGTTTCATTAAATCACTGACTTCGGCATCATGATAGGTTTCAGCGTTGAGCCTAAGTTCGAATCCTGGATAATACATGGGTTTTTGTAGTCGTAAAACAACTTTGAATTATAAGGGAACTTAAAAACTGTCGAGCCGGGAGTCCTCTCTGCACTTTAAGCCAAGAGGGGTAAGAGGAACCCGGTACAATTTTCTCGGATTGATATTCTTGGTGCAACCGAGATTTATCTTTCTCGGAAAGGGTTTATCTCAGGGAAAGGACGATTTTGACAGTTCCCGACAAACGACGTTCCCGGTTTCATAAATTATCAAAATATTATTAATGAACTCTTTCTCATGATAATCACTTAGGAAAATTTACTTCATTCCCTTTTAAAAAATAGTTAGTACAAAAACAGTAAAAATAATTAGTACAAAAGTAATAGAAAACTATATAATTCAAAATAATGATGCCTAAATGCAGTGTAACCTGTAGATCAAACACATAATGCGCGTATTCCTCTACCCGAATGTGGGAACTACGAAACCCAAATTTTGAATTTCCAATTTAGTTTTGATTTATTTCATAAATTGTTTAAATTTAATAAATGTCTGTTTAACAAACATGGTAATTTGAAAGTTAGAAAAAGCAAAACTGAATCGAATCGAATATTTTAATGGTAGATACAGAGTGTAGCAGAAGGCTGCTTTTACTGTAAATCGTGGATTTTCTGCCCTTAGGCGTTGGTATTTTAATTAATTAGGCAATACCGCCGCGCCGTCCACGGCGAAGCTAGCACATGTACTCAAAGTATGTAACTTGGATAAGCATCTGGAAACCGTTCAAGCTGTGATTGTTGGATTGGCTGAATCGAGTCACGTGGGTGGTCACACACTCAGAGGCTGTCCTCGTAGTCTGCTGCTTGAAAGGGTACAATTGAAATTTTTATGAAGGTGAAGCATCATGGCATAATCTTCGCTAAATCTAGGTAAGTTTGGTATCAAAATATTCAGGATGAGGTTGGCATTTCGATATAGTGATTAAAATGATATTTTAATATTCTGACATTTTCAGGAATAAGGCTGTTTCTGATTGGTTGCGAAAGTCACATGGTGAGGTCACCTACTATTTTGCTGTCCATGCAGTCTGCTGCTTAAGTTCAAGTAAGTTTATTTGAAAGTCTTTCAACCATTATAAATAAATAACTAAGTCCTTTCTCAGTAAAATTCTTAAAAATGCACTAAGCCCTATCTTAGATAGTTGACACAGATTAATAACACACTTTTACACACGTTTGAGAATTACTTACACTATGTACACATAATTCTTGAGGGTGAAGTTCACACTAAGCACAATTGAGCACAATTAGATAGTGATCAAAAATAAACCACTAGAGCTTTGCCAGATCTAGGTGCAAGATCAAGTTCATAATAGTAAATAACAAAGTCTCTAAAGGAGCTATATACAAATTCACCCTCGTGAATTGTGAAAAATGCTACGCGATCTTTCGGAGGCTATTTCTACAGTTGGATCATAATTGAGTAGGTCTTTGATGTGTTGATAATCGGAATTTTCGATTTTTGAATAGAAGTTGTGGCTTTTGGTAAGTATCTCTTCATCTATCGGTCTCACTTTGAGGTCTTTATGGATTTGTACGTTACACACAAACCAAGACGAGGCGGCTATTTCTCTAAGTATTTTATTTTGGAATATTTGTATTTTTTACGGTAAGTTTTAAAAACTGTAGCCCAGACTGGTACTGCATACAACATGATGGGTCTTATTAGTGTGAGATAGATTCTCCTTTTTAGGCAAATGCTTAATTTTGACTTTTTATTAATTAATGTTCTTAATGCAATTTTTGCTGCTGTAGCTTTCTGTTGTGTAGCAAATTTTCATGTAACACTTAATTATTTAAGTTTGACTTAAGATTAAT
>KK120026.1:527578-542973 GCA_000611955.2 Stegodyphus mimosarum | reverse complement strand
TGTGTCAACACCTTTGGCTGAATGTCTCTTACATGGAAGGCATTTAGATATCACTTCGCGTATTATTTTCCTTCCTCGAGGAATTCAAAATCATTCTCTGAGGTGACCTAAAACTGTTCTTACACGGCACAAATCCCTTATGAGTGTGAGAAATTAAACGTCCGACAATCGAATACTTAGGCGGAACAATAGGACGTTTAAAATCATCCGTACTTTCTTCTAGTATAAGCCGTGCTTTTACTTTTAGCATACCGTCATCTTCAATAAATGCCATTGACTGATCACATTTTTTCTTATCTTCAGTTATCCATATTACCTTTAATTACTCTTCTTGCAGTATCTCGACATGAGCCTAAGCTAAGGTAGCCCTTCCCAACATTTTCCTTTTCAGTCATATTGACTTCTTCAAAAAACAGGACTTGAGATTGAATTCTCTCCTCTCCCTTTGCATTTCTATAAAATCTAATTTTCAAAGCAGTCATCTTAAAATTTTAGAATATTATGATAAATAAAAAAAAAGTCACTTATATTCTCCTTTAACACGATATTTGTTGCACTTATTACATCTTTTTTCTCTTTTCCTGCAAAGGTTCCTTGGGATTAATTATTTTTTACGCTAACAGACTGCCGGCTCTTTAAGCTAAGGTAGCCCTTCCCAACACTTTCCTCTTAAACTGTCTGTCCATATACAAGAACGAGATGGCAAATCTGCTGGATTCATTTTATAAGGTATTTCTTACGCCTTCTTAGCATGCTTTCGTGTTGTAATGGTCAAGCACACTCGACGCGTATTCGAGAGCTCCGTGGTTCGAGTCTCTGCGAGGGCACTGCTCATTTTTCATGACTTCTGTTTCGAAATAACCTAATATCTCTACAATTTCGCTGAGTACATACCACCAGTCTTCGACACTGGTCAGTTCAGTAGTCTCCGTTGCTGATAAGGCTATTCTAAGGTTCACTTTTTTTAATCCAAGTCAGCATTACTATATAACCAGCTTGTAAATATATCTTGAATCAGCTTAAAAAAATATGTCTTAAACAGCGACTTTAACGCTTTTACTATGGAATTGGCTAACCAGGCTGCAATAAGTGCTTCTAAGAGCTCCATTCTTGAAATGGTAGGTCTCTTTATAGGTGTTCTCTGTATTTAACAGCGGCTAAATTTATCATGATTCTATTTTGATCTTCATAGCGTAAATATACACAATAAACACAGACATGCTGGGAGGCATCACAAAATATCTGTAAACTAGTACTTTCAATAGCTCCAGGATGTATTCTTCTACGTTTTGAGCATTGATTTGTCAAATGAATATCTTTCAACCACTTATTAACTTTCTAACCTAATTCTTTTGTAAGGAGTTCGCCCCAAACTGCTTTTCTCTTCCACGTTTCTTGTAAAATAATTTTCGGAAACAACATTACTGGATATGTTAATCCAGTAAGACTGCAGATGCTACTGATTACTAATGGTAAGCTTCTTTTGATTATGGGTTCGTCTTTAACGCTACAGTTTCTTGAGAAATCTACACTGCAATTCATCTGTCCGTGTGTTCCATTTCAGATCGAGCATAGTTTAGTTGGTATCTTCCTTCTCTCCCGTATGTGACCAACAACGTAAATCCAAATAGAATCTCTGCCCCCCTCCGATAGTCATGGTTTCTTTTTCTCGATCATACAATAATTGAAGCTCCTTTTTGTGTCCAACACTTGTGAATAAGTTATAAACTTAGAACCCTTCTTTTAAGACTTAAACAGTAGACAGCAAATCTTCTTTTTTAAACTTTTCCAAATTTAAGCCAAATAAAATAGTGGCAAATAAAAAAAAGCTTGAAGTGAGACCAAAAGCTACCTGAAACGTCTATACTCTTTCACTGAAGCAGAATTACCTTTTTCCCACGACAGAAATCGGAACACATCTCTATCTTTTTGTCTGATACCAATCGATAAGAAAGACTGTTTGATATCAGCACTCACTCCTAGCTCTCCAAGTCTAAACCTATGTAATAAGGATGGCATCGATTGAGTGACACTCGGTCCAGTATGCAAGCAGTTATTAAAAGCCGCATATCCATATGTCTTTGATGACGCATCAAAAATCGGACGTATTTCGGTAGCAGCACTGGTCATTCTGATTACTGGTAACTGTGACAAATAAAACATATATCGATCTGTATTAACCTCCTTTACTTCTTCAATTACGCCTTTTCGCTGCCATTGCAAAAATGTATTATGATAAGCTTCGATAATACTGTCATTTTTAACCGATTAGAAACGGTACGTAGTCTTACCAAAATTATTATACAAAAGTGTGTGTCCAATAATCCAGGGTAATGTTACTTCATACCGTTGATCTGTATTAAAGGTTATCGTTTCTTGGAAATAACACAAAGTTTCTTCATCCAAAGCTTTCTTAGTTTCGAATTAAATCGAATCTGTTATTCCTAAAGACTCCAGATCATACACCTTTTATACCTCTATATTCGATAGTAAAGGCTATAGTATTCCTACCGATTTCTTTATGTTGTCTGCCTAGAATATGCCATCCAAATTTTGTCTTTACAAAATAAATTCCTGATTTCAAATATTTAATCTCCAGTGAGTATTTTTACTATTGCGTCAGCTCCAAGCAGCATCTTAATAGATGGCTCATCTGGTGCAACATCAGATAAAATTTTACCTTCTGTGACAAGTTCTTCAATCAGTTGTGGTTCTGAAACTCTTGGTAACCTTGAACAAATCACTGTCTGATCCAATAACGATATCATGCAACAAAATTTCTTTTTAAGATTTCATAATTGCACATCATGTCTGCAATGAACTGCTTCTGCGGTTCTCCCTCCGCCAAAATGTCCTTGCAAGCTCTTCTTCAAGCTCCGTTTCTGTGTAAGATCGATGCGATCTGTCGTTCAACAATGGTTTTATGTATCTCAATTTTCCTTTATGTCGAACTAAAACTATAACAGTTTTTAAATATATAATTTTTGAAAATAACTCCATAGAAATCACAGAACCGGTAGTATCTCCAGCATTTTTCCAATCCTTTTTGGTTAATTCTAGACACAGTAATACGTAATGCCTTCTGTTGCATTTTATGCATTCTTATGAAATTTTCGGCATGATGTGGCCATATAAGCAGTTTTTAAAGAGACCATGCGGCAAACACCTTTTCCGTATAACTTCTAATTTCTTTTCTTGTAATGCGATATGTGCAGTTCTTCATATTCCCGGCTGTTATAATTCTTGTTGCAAAATAGACAATTTACTTTATATTGTTTATAAGCTGAAGATGATGCAGACATTAGAGTCGATGTGGAAGGCATGGCGGCTTCATGTATCTCTTGATGTGGTTTTCTAGCTTTCGAAGGTAATGCACACCTAGATTTTGCCAACTTGCGATGGCCTTATCTTTCTACCTCATTGAATCAAAGTAGCAACTTTGCTAACAGTTTTGCTTTGATCAAAATGTGAAGGATCGGTGTCTGCATCTCCATTTAATCTGTGCCTATCCCGCGTTTTAAGAATATCAGTTGGTAAACAAGACTCTATTAGTGAGTATACATGGCTGCATAATTTTCAGTTATTACACCTAATGTTTCCAATGCTCGTAAATATGTTCCTAATTTATAATAGAGAACAACTCAGTTTTATGCTTGAACGGTTAGTCACCAAAGTCCATGAATCTTGTATGTAAACTTCAATTAATAAATCATCCATGCTAAAACGAGATTTTAAATGCTTCATCACTTTCGGATAATTCTCTTTAGAAGGCGGATAGCTGTCAGTTATATGCCTAGCATTCGATTTAGGCTTCAACGAAGATAACAAGTACTGAAACTTTACTTATTCTCAGTGCCGGACTGGCTAAAGAAATCGGCTCTCGCAGGATAATAAATGCCGGCTGTAAGGCCCTCATATGAAATGCCATTATACATATAAGTTTTTATTGTCATCATTATACATATAAGTTATTATCATTATAAATTATCGTGATCATAAAATAATTTTATAAAAGAAAAAAAAAAAGAAATGAAAATCTGAAAGGTTTCAGATTTTAAATTACGTCCAAAGGGGCGTTTTTTTAACATTTTTCTGTGTTACCATTATTTATTAAATATCACGTTCTTCGCACTTAAACCATAAAATTCAGTTCAAGAGCAATATTGCAAAATAATTTTAAATTGATCATATCTTTAGAATTTCCGATTCACAGTTTCAAGCGCTGAAGATAAAAATGTTTTTTTCTGTACGTTGCCATTGCTCTTTGAAATCCTTTGTTAATCGAAAATTCGTTAAAGTTTTACAAAATATGAAATCAATAATAAAACAAATTCCAAATTTCAAATTTGGGCTTTCAGATGCCCATATTCGCAGTAGGATTACGTCATTCAAAATTTGATGGCTTGAGGTACCGTTGCTTTATCACAATGTGAGAAACATATATACGTTTATGCAGATTCTTCATTATTTAATTTCTTCAAATATAATACGGGGGCGATAATATTTGTGGCAACAATTTGAAAAGTAAACGGACATTCAGAAAAATTCGACGCAAAATCGCAAAACGAAAACAATAGTCGAAAACAAAAATTTCAGGGCTAAACCCCTTTGGACTAAAAATATACCTTTGAAACACTTTATTCATATATAGATATATGCAAATAAATTCCAAACAATAAATAACAGTGACAAAACAGCGATTGATTCATAAATAGCCGTTTAAATATTTGTTTAATTCCAGGTGCCTGGACAAATATTTCCTCCATTATAGTTTCAATTTTTGCTTTAGCCAAAATATCCTTCTCTATGTTCATCAATAGCAATGATTCCAAATTAGCTTGCTTCACTGTACTCCTTAATCTACTTTTTACAATTTTTAATTTTGAAAAAGCTCTTTTGCATTTAACTTAAATTATAGGTAGGGTGAGTACAAACTTATAAGCAAAAAAGACGTTGGCGTACGCAATACTATATAAATTATATTTCAAGAGCAATTTATATACACACAAGACGCAATTTTTGCAAAACTTCAATTTAGCTTTGAATGAACGCACATTAATAGGTAGATCACTCTCTCCATCTGACTCGCTAAAGGATCCAAAATAATGATTTTCAATTGAATTTTTCAGTATTTCCCGTTTACTTACTAAATCCTGATATTCATTTCTAAGATTATCAATTGTTACATCTGCATAATGCCCTAATAATATAGATTAATAGCCGAAAGAGTTCGGCGACAATGGCATCGAAACGTTTTTGGGATCGAGAAGAGATAAGTCTTCATACAATTTTCTGTACCCTTTAAACCTATAGTTCGACCGCCTCATCCGCGACCATGAGCGAAACACGCATGCGCCATTTGGACCGAATTATTCTCAAAATAGGGTGGAAGATGGAAACACGAGAAGCTAGACCCCGCGCTGTACCCTTCTGATGCTGGCCAATTATGTTTGACTTGAATATGACGTCATTTATAGGCGGAGTGATTGTTTACTGTTTGTCGATGTTAACGTAGAAGAGTGTGAGACAAATGTGCACAAAGTGTATATAAACATGACATAATTTTATAGTCTAATCTTATTTTCTTTTGTAATCTCAAGTTTTCCACATTATATTAGGTTATTATACCTTCTGAAAGTTTAAAATTCGTAATTGTTATGTGGTACTGCTTATTTCTGCATTTTGGCGGTTGCTGAATCACTGATTATTTAAGTCGAGTTTCAAAAATAATATTTTTGTATGTAAATTTGTTGTATTAGCGTACATGAAGTAATTTATAGGACATCACACTGTTAAGTATTTGTACCATTTTTAAAATGTTAGTACCAGTTATGCCCTAGTTATTATTCTTTCTATTTAATCAAAGCTGTTTGTTTATGAATGCAGTTTATATAGGATCAGGATCAAACTACATTAAAAAAAATTAGGTTGAAATTATATAACTGATTAATTCTGAACTGTAGTTGCCAGTGCCATATGAAGTTGCTGTTTTCGTTCTTGAGGTAAAATAAAGAATAATTTGTCAGCCATTTGATTAAATTTGTGTATTTGAGTTACACATATAAATACTTTACATCTGGTTCTCACATGCCTGATGTTTGTATGTAACAGTTCTAATTTTTTACAACTGAAACTTATTTTGCTTTCCCACCTAATTATTATTATTATTTTACATTCTCTTCAGTTTCTGGGAGGTTTTATTGATTGAATTAGCACTTTTTTATGTGTCTTATAGAAGGATAAACACAGGAACTTCCCAAAAGGATTTTGTTTTCAGAATTCTTATACTGCATACAGAATTCTTTTTCTACTTATCTTTCAGTTTTTATCTTATTGGGCTATTTTTGTTCAAGTTGTTAATTTAGTTTATGTTTTATTTTAGTGTCATGGATTATGTTGAATATAAATTTTTTAAATGGTCTGAGCAGAAGCATACCCAGGATTTTCTATGCCTGGGGGATGCTGAAGATTTCATGCCCCGTCCTTTCTGCCAAATTGAAATGTGGATCATCGGTTTGGCACTTCTGTATGTTGCACCTAGAAACAAGGGATATACCCTTTCTCCGCTAGCTATGCCACTATGTCTGAATCCTTTTTACATAGTAGTATCTTCAGATAATTATTCTTGCCCAAGCATTTTGTCTCACATTTTCATTATGAATTTACTGTTTTATATTTCAGCAGCATACATTTCAACTCGTCAGTTATCACATGATGTTATATTTAATAGCGCCACCCAAGTGGTGTAGTGGTTAGCATCGCTGACTGCTGTGCCGAAGGGCTCGGGTTCAAATCCCGGAAAAGGCATGGATGTTTGTAAATGTATACTGTCGGTGCGGCATGACGGCACTCTAAATATGTGGCAAGCTGAAAGTCCTCTCGTGTGGTTTGGTGGAAGGGGAGAGGGGTGGGAGACCCTTAGACCCCCCCTGGTGCTCTCCATCAAAACTGCGGGTGGAACTGAGCCAAATCGCACTGTCACCTGTTAGGTGCTCAAGGCTGTTGTCAACGACAGGCACAATCTTGCGCCTCTTGCCATGAGGAATTTCGTGGGCTTGAGCTGACTTCGTCAGACAAGTGAATGTAAGCAACAACAACAACATATTTAATAGCATTGTGTATCCTTTTAATTTATCAGTGCACCAATCAGAACATTTTATGCAAATTTGCACATTTCTGTCAGAAAAAGAAACTGTACTTTTCTCTAGTAAATAACTATTTAAATAATAACCAAAAAAAAGAAATCCTAAAGCTTTCAAATTTCTTAAAGTTTCAGAAACGCCCAAAAGGGTGTTTTTTTAACGTTTTGTGTGTTACCTTTATTTATTACATACCGTGTTCTTCGCACTTGAACCATAAAATTCACTTTAACAGCAATATTGCAAAATAATTTTAAAATGAGCATATTTTTAGAATTTCCAATATACAGTCTCGTGTACTGGAGATAAATGTTTCCCCCCGTATAGTGTTGCCAATCCTCACTTTGAAATCTTTGAGTTTCTTAATAAAAAATTTGTTAGAGTTTTAAAGAATATGAAATCGATAATAAGGGCAATTCCAAATTAGGGCTTCTAGATGGATTTCCATATTCGGTGGAGGATTATACTACTTAAAATTTGATAGCTGTAGGTATATTTGTTTTATAACAGTGCGAGAAACATGCATACACTTATGCAGATTCTTCATTATTTAATTTCTTTAAATATAATACAGGGCTGTAATATTTGGTGGGAACATCTTGAAAAGTGAATCAATGCAAAATGCCAAAATGAAATAGCCAAAATAATAGCCCTTCTGGGCTAAGGCCCTTTGGGCTAAAAAATAGTATTAAATTAACTACCTAGTCAGAAAATCAAAATTTCCTGGAATTGTGGTTGATCATGTTAGATGGGGTTTATGTATATATTTCCAGATTAAATGAGAATTGTCAACACGGTGAAAGGTTTTATGACAACTACCTTTTGACTAGTATTCCCAAGTATAATGGGGTTATTATATATTATGGCACATGAGGCTAGAAGAAACTTTTCCAAGAAACAAGCTTGTCCATATACAGAGAGTTTATAGCTGAAATGTGTCATTGGACCCTGTGGTCTTGGTTAGCTGTGTTGGGCTTTTTGAAACTGAGCTGACAATATTTCACGTGAATTATAATTCATCACCACCAGGATTTGGCGATTGGGTCTCTTAATCCTCAGTCGCCTTTTAAAAGGGGAAGTATGTATGCCTTTAAGGTGTAACTAATAGCACACTTAATGCATATTTGAAAGGTACAGAGTTTGAGCCAGGGCATTGCAGATTACTTCAGTTTCTTGGAAAAATTCTAGATGTCAGTCAATCGAAAATTATACATTAAATCAAGTCTATCAAAAGTCAGTATATTAAATCAAGTCTATCAAAAGTCAATATATTAAATCAAGTCTATCAAAAATTATATATTAAGAAATTTTATTACTTTTGCAGAAGAAAAGCTAATGATGACAAATCACTCTTATATCCAAGTAAGGGATTAAGTCCTATACATGTAATCATAATGTTCACACATATTGCTTTGAAATTATTAAAAGGAAATGTTTCTTTTTTGAGAGGGGGGTCTTGTATCAGAATAAGAAAACCAAAGTAAATTCTCAAAATATATTTAAAAATCTCAAGTAAGGGATTAAGTTGCCAAACTGCTTGGTTTTTACTTAGGTGAACAAAATTACGCAAAGCTGCCCAACCGTTATAGTGGTTTGAATACCGGAGAAGGCATGGATGTTTCTTAACATATAGTGTCAGTATGGCACTCTAAATATGCAGCGAGCTGAAAGTCCTCTCGTGTGGTTTGGGGGAAGGGGAGAGGGTGGGAGACCCTCAGACTCGCCATCAAAATTGGTGGCCGAACTAAGCCCAATCGCACTGTCACCTATTAGGTGGTCAAGGCTGTTGCCAATGGCAGGCATAATTTAAGGGCAATTACACACGGGTCTCTCTTCTTCAGACAGAAGAAAATTGGATGCTTCTTTCGTGGTATTACATTTTGAATATTGTTCAATATACTGCTTAAAACGTTTCAAAATATTTCACAACTAACAAATGTTAGAACTGAAACATTTTAATGCAATGTTGGTGTGTCTACGCTGTAAGGCAGATGAACTAACATGTGAACTAAGTATTCTGATTTTTTGTTTTGTGTTTCAAAAAGGCATGTAGGTGGTAGTTATCACTCAATAGTAAGAACATTTTTATATTTACAAACAGCCACTGGTAGTTCGATCCAGTTCAAATTCCTCCAAAATGGCTAACTGCACAGCTGTTCATGTAATTTTCTAAATGTGTAACATGATTACAACCAGGTTCCCATGATTATATCCCTGTTCTTAAACATATAGTTCTAATGCACTTTGTCATTATCTGAGAAATACAAACTAATCCTGAAAAATGATTTTTGAATATTTCCAAGGGCAATATCTGTATTGAACATTGTTTCTTTCAGACAACTAACTGCCTGCACAGAAATATATATGGGACCATGGGTGGTAATCTTTCAGAGGTTAACTGTATAAGCATATGTATACAGTAAACTCTTGCCGAACACAAGGGTTATGTCATTTACACACTGCACATATGGCAAAATTGCGTTTCTAAGAAAAAAGGGGTTAGGTATATTTCAGATTAAGAAAGCATGAATAATTAATACAAACATTAATATTATTCTAATTAAAAGGGAAAGATGAAACAAATGGTATTTGAAAAAATTTCTAGCACTGCTTAATAAATAGGTACATGATAGTTATTTTGTTAAGTAGCTGATGATTTTTGCTTGGGACAATGCTTGATGCAACTCATTAAACTTGTTGTGGTAAGGAGTGCAGTTTCTCAATTTCTCACATGAAGTGTCTTCTTCTTTCTTCATTTAGGTCAATCTGCATTACAAAATCGGATATTTCCTGCACCTTTTTTAACAATTTGTACATTAAAGGCTCTTCATCTTTCTCTCTACTACTCCTTGCACAGTTTAGCTACTGTTATAAGACCATTCAGTTCTTAATTTTTTATTTCAAAATCATCATTCTCAACTAATTCTTATATATATTAAAATCCTTCACTGCCTATTGCTTTTGCAATTTGTATAATTTCTGTGGCTTCATTTTCACTTGATGGAAATCCTTTAAAATTGTTGATTGGCCGGAGCAGATGCCAGAAAACATTAACAGTTGATGAATTCACTTATTCCCATGTAACTTTAATCATTTCTATACTGTGCCTTATGTTAAATTGCTTCCAAAAATGCAATTAGTATGCTTTCTTTCATCTAGTGCCTTATTGCAAAGATGTAAACATGCCTGACATAACAGGCTTTGAATGTTTTTATGATTCCTTGATCTATTGTTTGAATTAAGGGAGTTGAGTCCAGTGGAAAGAGGAGAGGAGAACATTACAGTTTTGCTGTTTTCACTTCTTCAATATTTCACTTCTTTAATAAATGAATTTTCAAACACCAGTCATTAAAGAAAACTAGTGCAATGCTTCCAATACTTTGCAACATACTGCGTTTAATTGGAATTACTGCAGTGGACAAATTAAATGGATACAATTAAGATAACACATGTATGCAAAATTGCATTCTCAATGTGTAACTTACACATTTACTTTTCTTCCATTAAAGATTACTTTGGAAATATACTAAAGATGAGGATTACTTAAAACTTCTCTTCTGCTGTTTGTTTTTAATTACAAATATGAAGAGGAAAAAGTTTGTTAGGCAGTAAGTTCTTTAGTTCACTAACTTCACATTTATGATAATAAGAGATAAAATCATGTATCATAAAAAGGATTATTTTTTCGAATTCCAATAAATGGTTTGAGAACATATCTACCAAGTTTCATTCTTTAAAATCTACAAAACATGTTATGCAAACTGAAAGGTAAATATACTGAAAAAAATTTGAATGCAGATAATAGAAATCTAAGTATGATCAATTTTATGTATTCAAAATAAGTAAATATCTGAAAGAAAGCAAAATATATGGGATAAGAAAACTGTAAAATGGTATGTACATTTTGGTGTATGAAAGCAAGGAAAAAAAGAATTAATACAATTAAATCTCCATAATCCTTGCATCATGTACAGATGTATGTGTTCACGTATATATGTATGTATACACACAATACATACATTTCTGAATCTGATCCCGATAACAGAAGAGTACCCAATTTTTAAAAACCAAGACAATGAAAAATATAGTGTTATTAAATTTACATATTCAGTGATGAAGTTATACCATAAATTTAGTTTTGAAGTATCATAAATATGCAACAGGTGCATAAAGGCTAATTGGTATGTTAGTGTTATAAGAACCTTGTAATGTGCAAATGGAAATCTTGTGGTATTACAGATGATAAAAGAAGAACAAGATTTATAACATTTCTCACAACGCATAGATCCGGAAAAAATTAACAACAGTTGATCGTGCAACTATTATACCCTTTTTTATTTATTTATTTTATCAAGCACGGCAAAGGAGAAAATAACACTTTTTCAATAATTTTATTTTCCTTAAAATGAGTGGAAAAAAAATTAAAGTAATACTTCCACTGCGTATTCAAATAAGTGAACGGTGCGTATTAACAAACAAACATTGTCTTGGTGGGAATAACAGATCTAAACTTTAAACTTATATTTTCATATTTATGCAGCTTCTCTAAAATTTATTTATGTAGAGAAGCTTTCCACACAATGCAGCTTCTCTAAAATTTATTTATGTAGAGAAGCTTTCCCAATCTTCTTTTTCCACACAATCTTCTTCTCCGCATTTAATGTGATTAAGCTCATGTCGAAGTTCGTGCTTAAAACTTTTATCGCAGTACACACAAAGCATACGTTATTCGTAGTATATGCCGTACTTATTCGCTACTACAGTCACTAGTAAAAATTGCGAAAGGACCATCGCGTCGCGTAACAGAAGTTCACGCCCACAATTTGATGTCACCAAGAACTCTAATCTCATTGGCTAGTTACATAAGGGTACAGCGCGGGGTCTAGCTTCTCGTGATGGAAACTTTCTTTTCCTCCATTCTGTCTTTCCGGAGAAGAGAAGTCTTTCACGCAGCAAGCAATAACGCCGCTTTTGGAAGAGTCCATATGCTTTGGCAGAGTGCCAGCCAGGGTTGCGTTTGAGACGGTCGGACTATACCCTCCATCGATGAAATGGTGTTATCCATTTTCAAATTAAAGACAGTAACTTCGAATTGTTTGATAGGATAATTGAAATTATAGTCGGACGATTCTTCGTCGTGCGATTTGCTTCTCTTTTCGGTATCTTCTAGCAGGTAGTCCTTCTATAATTATATCACATCCCAGCCTTTCTCGTTTATTATTGGCAATCTGTTGCAAACGATTTTGATGTGTTAAATATTAAATCAAAGTTTCTAGAAATGGTTTTTAAAGAGCTTGTAACTTCCCTAACTATATTATATGCTAGAATGTAATCTAATCATTTAGTTTGCAAATATTTCGTTACTGGCTGAGTATATTGAAATATTTTCAAATGCACGTGAGCAAACGAAATTATTCTAAAAGTTGTTATTTCGTCCAGAATAGACTTTGCCATTTGTCATATCTGTGCATTTTGTATTTAATTGTAAGCAATACGTTTGAGTGCAAATATTACTTCTACATATAAACAATTACCTTTACAATCACACGTGAGAAAAATTTGTTTTAGAGCGTCTCTTTTCTCGAAGGTTTTGTGCACTTCCTTTAATTTTTCGTTTATCCATTCTACGCACGTAAAAAGTGATGTAAAAAAATTCAATTACAATATTTTTTATCATCAATTTACATTATTCACTGACACAGTAAAATTCACTCTACCCCTATCCTATACAGCCTACAGCTGCCATATCTCATGTGAATTTGAGTGCGATATGCGGTCCACACATTCATGTCTCTCTCATCGAGTCATCTGTGTCGATTCGAACTTTCGAGTTTCTTGACCGTCCCGAAATCGCTGCGGCCTACTGGGCATCTGCCCGGTAGCCCGTCGGCCCTATCCGCCACTGCCTGTTCTTTTAAAAGTTTATCTTCATGTTTGTGGGAAAACTGGCTCCAAAAAGCTAACCAGTTTTTACACTATCGCCAACTTCTGCTTTTTCTCCTGGATCAGTCATCTGAACAATTAAAAGCTCTGTTTACTTCCATATATAACTTAAAATATTCTTCGACACTTAATATTAATCTTTCACAGTCGCGGACGCCGTTAATTCATTAGAACTGCGTCAATAAAATAGCGTAACTTATATAAATACGTATTTATTCACAATATGTATGTTCAGAAAAAACCAGTCTTAGTCTTACGTATATTAAATATTTCATAAACATTTAGGACACAAATCAAAACATAACATAACAACAATTACATTATTTTTTCTAATGTTGCCAAATTCTAAAGTATGAAAATTTATTATTTTAGTATTAAGATATGCGCACTTTTATTTACGTCATAATTAAAATAGCAATTCGCAACATTCTTAGTACTCCGAAACACGCTGAACTAACAATTAACAACTGAGAAACTGATGATCTCTCCGGTCTTATATAGTTTTCCACCGGCCGCCGAGAAATTTCTATTATTGGAAGGCATATGAAGGGCAGATACAGTTAGAGTTTCACAGGGGATAAGTTACAGTCATTCAAGTACGATACCCATTACAGTTATACAGGGACCGGACAAAAATGTTGCCAAATGATCTCCAAGTTTGGCGACTTTTGACGATTTCTTGCCAAATTTGGCCACAAAATTCGACGCTAAACCTTTACCAGCTTGGCGATATCTCTCCAAATTAGCGAGATAGTCGTTTACGCAATGTTGAATAGACTTGCCCCTTTGTTCTTATTTTACCGGCAGAGTAACGTTTCTCTTAAGCTTTTCATGTTACATTATACATAAAAATACCACAATTTCACAAATAATTCCTCTAAAATTACCTATCTATGTGCAACATTCGTAATAATACTAGTTTATTTTTTGCATGTACTATCTTCATTCAGGATGATTGAAGAGGGATATTGAAATACACTTTTCTGGGAATTTGTAGCCTAATTTTAGTCATATCTATTCTGTGTCAATGTCCAATTATTGCTAATATTGATTTTACTCCCCGCTGTGTCGCTCTTATGGGATTTAAATGTTATGCAATAT
This sequence comes from Stegodyphus mimosarum, assembly GCA_000611955.2. Taxonomy (NCBI): domain Eukaryota; kingdom Metazoa; phylum Arthropoda; class Arachnida; order Araneae; family Eresidae; genus Stegodyphus; species Stegodyphus mimosarum. Next base: position 528,790 of record KK120026.1, on the reverse strand, counting down.
CGGAATCTATGCAGCCTCGAATTTATGTTAGTGTCGACACTACGCGGTTTCGATTGCATGCCTCTGACTATTCTTTGTAGTAATCCTAATTACTATTCGTTTGGTTTGGTTTATTCGATTACGCCAAATCACGCGAAGCTCTTTGCCTAAAGGAAGGGATGCCTGCGTGGAGGGCTTTTTAAAGGAAACTGGCTCCTGTTAGTTATAAATGACGAAAATCATGAAAAGGAGCAGCCAGCCAGCCAGTCCATTCGTCTTGAGTTGACTATTAGTGCTTAGCGACTTTACAGCTCGTCCGCTTATGGGCCCCTACACTTTATTGCATCATGATATCTAAATTTCTTTGTTACCTTGTCGATAGCATATCATTATCGATTTTACGTGGTTTCGATCTTATGCAGTGTCGATCATACCTACTTGCGACTCTGTACAGCATCTGTTCAACGTAGTGTTGTTGCTATGCATTGTCGATTCTGCGCAGTGTCATCCCTATAAATATAAGCTACGCGCCAGAAACTGTGTGTTCAGTATAGTGTTCAGCACGAGTGAATATTAGATTGCTCAGCTGTGAATCGGGTTTCTGCCTCGTCAATAGTGATTGACTGTGTGAGTGCCTGGAGGCGATATAATCTTCGGGCGGATTTTTCTGCCCCTTTAGAGATTAAAAGTCCAACACTTAACAGTTTGAAGTGGAATGAATGCTAGATGCCGCTCATTGCTAGCCGCTATATGTTGATGAATTGCTGCCTCTGCGGCAATGCCATATCTGCAAAACGTCCGAAAGGCAATTTGTTGACAGGTTATCCTATTACATCTAATTACATTCAGCTCAACGTGAAGATACAGCTTTCAAGATGTTTCCTTTTTCCAAAGATCCGATCTCTCGCCAAATGAGAACCTGTGGGAACATTTGTTGAATAAAATCACTCTTCCACGAAATGAAGATAAATTGAACTGACATACGTATTAATACCATATGATGTGCAGTAATCCAGATTATTATTCCCACGCTCATCGACTCGCTGCCACAGTAGAGATTTCAAACTATGTGTCGGGAAAATTTATAGTAGGGTCGCAAAGTGGCTAAAAATCCTAGGAAGATGATATATAACTAAGGGCTGATGCTCTGATTGGGGTCTGAAAATTGCTTTTTTTTGGGGGGGGGTCGTTTGCATTTTTATGGAGTCGCACTGTAATAAAGTTTGAATACCA
>KK120026.1:491269-508216 GCA_000611955.2 Stegodyphus mimosarum | reverse complement strand
AAAAAAATTTAAGTACATGGTTCAAAGAATCGAAAGAAAGTTTTTCTAAGGGATTCATGATTGTTGCTGGTTTTTCTTATAATGGCAAGTTAAAAATAAAGAGAGTGCAAAAAAATGTCAAGATTAACTCCGAATACTATCAGGAACATATTTTATCGCCAATTTTTCTGAATAAAATACCATCGCTTTACCCACAGTGCCATCCATCTGTGAGACTCCATCAGGACAAAGCTAGCAGTCACACATCAAAATCCACTGTAAATTTCCTAAAAGAAATGGAAGAAAAAACTGGTATCAAGGCCATACCCTTCACTGATATCCCTACTAAATCTCCCGATGTGTCACCTATGGATTTTTGTGCTTTCGGACTTTTAAAAACTGCATTATCCAAACGTTGTCCCAAAACCCTAACAGGACTCTGGAAAGCTATTCGGGAGGAATGGGATAGAATACCTCTTCTGACACTTCAAAAGGCATTATTATTCTGGAAATTGCGGTGTCGAAAGATAGTTCAGAATAAGGGATTTCAAATAGAACATTTAAAACAAAAGAATTTTATGTAATTTAGTTTTGTGAATATTATATACATCGTCTAAAAAATGTACGAACAGCCTCTGTATTTTGCGATATTGCTGTTGAATTGAATTTTAAGTGCGAAGAACATGATATTTAATAAATAAAGGTAACAAGGGAAACGTTAAAAAACGCCCCTTTGGGCGTAATTTAAAATCTGAAACCTTTCAGTTCCCCCCCTCCCCAATTTTTTTTTTGTTATTATTTTCTTATTTTTTACTTTCTTTATTATTACTTTACTTCTCTATTTAGTTTTCCTCGCCCTGCAAAGCTGTGGTACTTCTAAGATTATACATTAGGCTGTTTTGGTAGTGTGAATATTTTAGTCCCACTGTGATCGAAATACCGAATATAGTTTGGGAATACAATTCATAAATGCTTGTTTTAAAAAATAAATAAGTAATAAAATAAAAACAACAGCGGCGCTGGCTTTTATTTTAGGATTGAGTGCCATCATTTTTTTTATATATATTAGTTCGTAATTACTTTTGATTTGTATTTTATTCATTGTTTCACGAAAATCCTTAACTAATAATCAGAGCCCGAATTAATAGAACCGGGAGTCTGGAGCAATCCCCGTTACTCAGCTCCCTCTCTAATATTATTAATGTAATAGACCTGATGCATATTATATTTGATATAAAGTACTTCGTGAAATAACTTAATAGTTTAAGATTTTTCATTTTAGTTATTGAAACAAAAAATTACCTTTCAGCCTTTCATACGTTTTGTTTTTATGGTTTTAGTTTAGAATACGTTGCATGAAATGTACACTTTCACACATTTTAAACTCGGATATTGTTTTTTTAACGAAGAAACTGAAAAAAATTGGAAGAGCCTGAAGAATTCTTTCTGATTTTATTGCAGTTTTAACGATATTATAGAGATGCGATCAAATAAATGCAATTTAATTGTTTATAAATTCAATAATCATGTATACGTATGTATAAATATAGAATTAAAAAATTCAATTTCTTTCATAGAAGTTATATTTCTATGATTGAAAGACACGTTTTTCACCCTCACGGGCCCTCCTTCTAATTGTAAATCTAAAATATTTTATAATCTTTTTTTTTAATCTAAAACTAGAATTGACGAATAAATAAGTAAATAAAATAAAATTTTACATATTTTATACATTATTTTAAAATTTAGAGTCCCCCTTGAAGATGAAGAGCGTTTGACACATGCCCTTTTGCCCCTGCTAATATAGCGTTGCATCACAGCAACTTTTTCCATTTCGAATTATTCTCCCCTCTTCCGTTACTTTGCGACTGATCAATTGCCGTCCTGGGAGAAGAAGGAACGTATGGAGCGCCATCTGGTAACGGTCTCCACGATCAAGCAATATGGCGCTGCTGCGATCCCGAAACGAATAACACTTCTCTTTCTTTTGGTTCCCTCTTCGCAGTTTTCCTTCCCGGTTTGACTTTGACCTTGACCCCGCGGATTTTACCCAGATTGGAGAGGTGAGTTCACTCGTTTTCAGCTTTTTGGGCACACCTTTTTTTTTTTCGTTCTGCATCGGAGACGGTTCAAAAATCGTATTCTGTCAGAATCTCATCTTGGAGATCCGTTTTCAGGTACCCGCTGTGATATCGAATGCCCTGTGCAGGGATTAAAAATTTACGTTTTTTCTATTTTTCTACTTTTTTCCTGTGATGCAGTAGAAAATCGAATAAATGTACTTTATTTCTTTGATTTTAAAGACAGCATAGATTTTAAAATGCAAACATTTAAATTCGGCACTCCAGCAAAAGGGCAAAAATAGTAGGTTCGGAGTCCATGAAATACAATAAGCATCATTACAGAATTCAGTTTGACAGTAATAGATATATTTATTCAACACGCCTTCTCATTAAATACGAAATGTGCGTTACACAGGGTTCTTACTTATGTGGAAAATCAGGAAAATGAAAAATGGTCAAGGAAAATATAAACTTTCGCTTCGAAATTTGTTTTAAACTGCTGTAAATTTTTTAAATGTAAGAATTACATACCGTTGATGAATTATTTCAGAAAACAAAGAACTTTGATAATAAGAATACTGCTGTAAGACTAACGCACTTTTATTTAAAGCAGTAACAACGTAAACGCATATATTCTTTCTGTAAAAAACTGTTTAGCACGTTGCCATATAATGGAAAAATCTTTTTTTAATATTATGCATTTCTAAAACTTTTAATATTACGCACTACATAAATGGCCAGAACTTTTTGCAGTTTTTACGTTGCTTTATTTCGAAAAATTTTAATGCTTTATCGAATACACATCCTGAATGTTTCACAGTACTTTTTTGAAAATTCATCTTAAATATCTTCTGCATGTTGACATGCAGAAGATAACTTAATACTAATTTAATGTACATTAATAATGAATTTAGTGTACTGAAATGTACATTGATAATGAATTTAATGTACTGAATATAATAAATTTAATGTACAATAAGTACTGAATGTTTCACAGTACTTTACTGAAAATTCATATAAAATATCTTCTACATGTTGACAATCTACACTATGAAGCAAAGTTAATGAGTGCATAATACCTATATATCATAAAATTAGATACGGCGTACATTGTACTTTTTTAATAGTGGGAACTATAGTATGGAACTTCTTTCTACGTTAAGATGATTTTTATGATGTCTGGCTGCAGTTTTCAAGCCTTAAATTTCTTCCTTACTAATTTAGTCTTAGTAAGTCACCTATTTCATGGTGATTAAAAAAAAGATTTAGACACTTATTTCATGATAATAAACAGAATGTATATCTACTGCCTGAAAAGAATATATCAGTTAACAAAAAAATAAATAACCTTCCGTTAAATGAAACCCTGCGAATTGCATTGTTTAATGAAATGAAATAAAACTAGAGACTCCAAACCAGGCATTAAAGTTCCTCCATAGTTCGGATCTAGGCCGTTAATATTTATTGGTAGGTATAATTCAGTAATGTTTCGCGATAGTAGTTCAGAAGCCTCAAATTCAATTTACAATTGTCCCAAACTATAAAATTGCTAGAAAGGCAAAGTTTTTCAAAATTATTTTAGCTGGTAAAAATGATCAATAATATCCAGCTTCGTGTGAATTTTTAAAACCATATGTTTCCATTTCATTCATTTATCAATATTTCTAACAAATTTTGAAAATATTTTAAACAAATAAAGAAAGTAAGTGTATACATATATATATAAACGCATATTTTTAAGCAAAAAACTAATTCATCGTATAAAAGGAATACGCTTGAAAGAAGTGCGGATTACCGGATCTGCCGAACCATTAAACGCTGGATTATAAGACTTTTGCTGCAATTAAAACAAATATTAACATTTTTACCATTTAGGCTTTTGGCGTGCTCTCTCTTTCTGGCGTGCTTCTTTTGGCGTGCATATTTCAATTGTTCATTTTTACGCCAAAGCGCGCATGCGATATCAGTTTGTTTTCCCAATAACTAATCGAGACTTGCCTTTTATTATCTTGACGCTGAGGCATGTAAATCATTAAGATATTTTCAAACACAAATGTTTATGTGATTTTATGATATAACGCAGTCATTTCAAAAATTAATTGACCACATTTTGTATAAAGGATATTCAAATATAAGCAGGAATTTATCATCTAAACTTTATTTAATGAATACAATAGAACAGCTTATAATACTATTTTTCTAATGTAGTCACTATACTTGTTCTAGTGCCTACGATGTTTCTCGATTCTAGTAGTCTTCTAATTGCGTTATTTGATTGCATTTCCTTTCGACTGCTTTGATTTTATGTGCTTTGACCCATTTTTAGATAGCCCTGATAACCTGCTCAATAGACTTTCACAAATAAGCCAAAGAGATTCTTGCCGTTAAAGGCTTATTTGTTCGTTTTGGTCCTAGAGTGATAAAATAGTGCATTCGTGTTTCATCGTAAATTAGTAATGGTGTCTAAAAACTGGTCTTCATCATTTTCATAACGCTGCAGAATTTGTGTGATTGCAACCAATCTTCTTTGGATTCCAGGAGCGAAAGCTGGAAAACTCACTTGGTGCTTTACTTGCTAAATTTAAGCCGATCCTTTAAGTAGTGTTTCCGTGCTACTGATATTTATTTTAAGTTCTTTAGCGATTTCTGTAACGGTGAGTCACCAGTTGACCCGAATCAATGCTTGTATTCATTGGTTGAATTTATTGGTTTAGAAGCATGTCATTGTTTTCACCCAACCATCTTTAAAAGACTAGCACTAATCATACACTTTAGACTGAGAAAAGCACTAACTTTAAACTGATTTTTTTAAATCTCGAATAAATTTGAAACGGAATAACATTACTCAAAAATCTAAGATTCGCTGTGCTGTGATTCACTGTTGTGAACGCCCTACATGTTGAGTGCAACCAAAAAGGGTGATGAAAAGAAAAATTACCATAACTGTTGACAAGAATGAATATGTTTTTTCCAGTATGTGATTTTCCAATGAGTTATGATTATGATGAGCTTCACAACAACGAAGCATGAAAATTACTGCTTATATTTGAACGTATCTGTTACCCGCAACGTATTAGTATATAAATCTAAAATGCTATTCTTTTTTATTTTTCAGAAACATGAATGGAATTCAGTTGCAACCGGTGAGTGACTTTTCAATTTATATTTTTATTTTTCACATTGCAAATGAAAACGATGGCCTTATTATGTTGTTGGGACAATAGATTAGGTCTGCTTCTTAATGATGAACTGTCATAAAGGTGCCGGCATTATTATATTTTTTACCGCTTGTTCACTAATACTGAAGATTAACAAGCCATAATGAGGCCTTTATGAAGATCAATTTCTAACATTAAAAAGAACCAATGCCATTGCACCTCCGCGTGAGTAAGATTTTCATGTGCTTTGAATGCTAATTAGAGGGGCAAGCTAAAAATCTTTTTTCATAACTGTACCTTATAAGCTATAAATAGCATAACTGTACGGATAAGGCTTAAAAAGTTACTTTTTACAAATTAGAAAGGGATAGTCATTGAAGTGTGGGCACCCTTATAGCAAAGCATCTGATTAAGGTTTCTGTGTTTTCGAATAGTGGCCGACTTACATGAAGGTGCCTGCACCTTAAGAAGGTTGCTTTTTGCAAATTAGAAATTGATCGTCATAAGAGTGCGAACACCTGTATATTGGGATATCTTTGTAGGTTTCTATCTTTTCAAATACAAGTATGGACTTGTATGTAGTTACCCCTATCTTTTAGAAAAATGCTTGTTACCTATTAAAAAATGATCATTATAAGAATGCGAGCACCTTTATGCCGGAACATCCTCAGATTTCTTTTTAAATAGAGAGCGACACATGTATATACCATGTCCACAAAAGTCCCTAGTAATTACCTTTAGCAACCGTTGGTCGTAGACGTACACTTCGAATTACAAAATGTTTTAAATGGAGCAGATTTTCAAGTAGTGCCATTTATTTACGAAGTAAAGGGATATTTACGAAGTAAAGGGATTACGAAGTATTATAATCACGAAAAATTTCGGGTATCGCATTTCAACGACACTATCCATTTTGAGCATTTTGAGCCTACCCAAAACCGTTTCGACGATTATTTTTTTTTTGGCGTGGCATCTGTACGTATGAACAGAATAGGAGACTCTTTTTACTTCCTTGTAGGAAGTAAAGGAAGTATTGTAATCACGAAAAATTCCGGGTACCATATTGCAAAGAAGATATCCATTTTGACCACTATCGAATGCAATTAAACGATATTTTTGCGTGACGTTTGTACCTAAGGACAGAATAAAAGACTATATTTCCCCAAACGAATTATAAAGCTGATTTAAAATGGATTCAGAAGAGACTATTTCATGGTGTCTGTCTGTACGTAGGTACGTATGTATGTATGTATCTAGTATAACTCAAAAACGAGTAGCCTCAGAACGTTGCACCTCCCTTTTTGGTTGCAATCGGCCGCACCAAAAGTATATATATATACCTACTCCATTACTCGGTTCAGTAAGCTCAGTTTTTTTATTTTTATATGCTGGTAAATTGCGCATTTTTTGCTTTAAAAATTACTGAATTATATTGTTTTTATCTTCCGGTTAAGGTTTTTATGCCGTTAGTAAATCTGCATGCAATATTTGTAGAATTATCAACAATTTAAAAGTTGTTTAAGTTCGGCTAAGCCTAATTATTTTTATCATAGCAGCCATATTTTTTTATTGAAACTTAGTTTATATTTGAAACTTAGCAGAATAGTGGATTTGTTGCCAATCTAGAGAAACTAAGCTTCGCAACAACAAAGATAACGTCTTCTTTTATTATTGCGAAATTAAATTAGGCTTAATCCATTCTGGAATGTATTCGAGGAAATAAGTGTTTACGATTTACTTCGTAATTTTTAATATAGATATTTTGAGTTTTTATGTATTTTTGCCTTGTCGCGAAGTAATAACTGAATTAATTGAATGAGAAATACTGAATCGTTTGTGAAAAACTGTTTCTTTTCTTTCTTTCTTTTTTTTTTTGTGTGTGTTTAATTTCTTTGTGCTTGTTTAATTTCTTTTATACATCTTTTTAGATTTATTATAGTATGTAGCAACATTACATAGAACATGTCGCAATGATTGCACAATTCCTTAGAAGATATAATTTTTGTGCATTCTGAGTTAAAAAATGAATGAGATGTAACGCTGCTAAGTGAACCTAGCGCAGAGTGTCGCTACAGTAAACAAATATAATGAATTTTAAAGAACGCATTTATTCTATTGTGGTTTATGCGCCATCGACGAAGTAGATTGAATTCAATCCAACAAGTTTAAAGGAAATGCAAGAAAAAATGCGTAGAATTTAATATTCCATAAAAGGAAGTCATGTGGTGTATACATCAGGTTTTTTCCAAAACGAATTGTAACATAGATTCAAAAGGAATTTTTTCGTGATGCCTGTCCGTACGTATGTATGTATGTCGAATTAACTCAAACATGATTAGCTCTAGAACGCTGAAATTTTGTATATTTGTATTACAACAACAATATATATTTTCGAATTTTCCAAAGATCTAATGTCTATATAATATGTGATATTCTTGTTAGCACGTCAGATTTAGTTTTGTTCTTCCAAAAAAGGATGCTAGAAGTGGCAATACATCACCCGATATCTCTGACTCTTTTTCTAATTTGTGTCACAAATGATAATGTTAATTTATGATAAGAAATCGTTTCAAAACAAGGAAGCACTTCGCGATTATGTCGAGGTAGATGTTTATTGTTCCTGTCAGGTGAAAGTTAAGTTACTTCTAAAACGCCAGTTAATTTCACGCGAGCGTTATCGGATTTATACAGACATTAATAAAACCTGTGGTAAAAAAATAGTTTCACTTGGAAACTGTAAATGAAAATTTATTATGTACGTTTGTGATATCATGCGTCTTATCAAGAAACAAAGAAAATGCTTATGTGCAAAATAAACGTAAGGAATAAATGCGATGAATTCTATACAGAATACTTTGTAATAGAGAATAAAAATAATTCGTAATTGTCATGTTCTTCAAATGGGGACTTGTAAAAAAAAGCATACGTTATAGAGTCATTAGAATGTTTTTGGAAGCAGGAGATGTGAAAAATGAGCAACGCCTTCGCCGGGAATCGAACCACGGATCTTTCGGTGGCACGTCCAGCGTGCTGGCCACTACCCTACGAAGGCTACGAAGAAGGCGAGAGAAATACCTTATATACTCCCCCTTTTAAAGGCGACTGGGGTTTTGGGTATCCAATCGCCAAATCCCGATGGTGGAGAATCATCATCCACCACCTTTTTAGTTTAAGCGCCAGTTTTAGTCATTAGGTTATTTAGAAGCAGGAGAGATGAAAAATGAGCAATGCCCTCGCCGGGATCGAACCACGGACCTCTAGGTTACGCATCGAACGTGCTGACCAGTACACCACGAAGGCATACTAAGAAGGCGGGAGAAATACCTTATAACATAACTATTAATAATAATTAACTTTTCGCTGTAAAATGTTTGCAGTCATGCCTTTAGGACGTTGAAACTGTTATGAGGACCAATTAGACGCTAGTGTCAAGAAAGAGATCCGAATGTCGGCGAAGCACGGGAAAGCGCTCTTTTTTTCTGGCGATGCGATGTCTGATTTCTCTGCAAAAGATCAATTTAGACCCGAAGGTCCGCCTTCAAGGACATTTGGACCATGAAGCTTCACACTTCACACCCGTGCTAATAAATGGTACCAGAAGACAAAGCAATAGCAGGAGAAACAGGGCTAAGCTGCTGGCGACCCGGATATGATAAGAGTATATACCTCCAACCATTTGGGATTAAATGACGAACAATATCATATGCAACACGGCACACCTACCCCCAGCGCAACTAAAGGATTAAAAAATGTGAAACCGTAGCACACCAACGCAACGACAACGACATCTAGCCACAGCACACACCCACAGCACGGGCTCAACCGTCACCGTCGAGCTCAAGACGCGACGATCAGTCTTGTCTCCTCATATCGCATTAAAAGTACTAGAAAGAGAATAAATAGCAGCCTTGAGGACCATTCAGATGCTGGTACCAGGAAACGGATCCAAATTTCGGCGAGACAGGGAGAAGTTGCGCTTTTGCCTGGAGATGCGATGTCCAGTTTTTATGCAATAGATACAAGTTCGACCCTTAAGACCATTTATGATATTTGGATCATTTATGATATTTGGATATAGGACAATACTTCACGTCGGTGCTAATAGATGTACCACAAAACAATAACAACAGCAGGAGAAAGCGAGCTAAGACGGAATCGTCACAACATAAAAGGAAACCATTTCTAATACAAAATTGTATTTAAAATTTAGCAGTTAACTGATTAATTAAACGATAGTGTTTAATTAAGCAGATTAACAGATAATCTCCGCTGATAATGTTTAACTGTTAAAACATCATGGAAAATCCACAGAAATTTATTTAGCCATTCCTAATGGGTTTACACATTTTAGAAAATAACGTAAACTAAGGAGAGTTCTTTTCGTGTAAAATTTTAGAAAAGGAAACGTACTTACCAAGATGCATATTAGTTACAAAACTTCGTTATAGGTCAAAAATACAAACACATGGTTTGGATCTGCAGCAAATAATTTCTTGAGGATTTTAGTAAGCAGAGCCAAACCGCGTCTCCTTCACAATTACTGCTGACTACTTACTCGGGAACGAATATTGTGGCAACAGCTAAGAAGAATACGTGAGAATTTAAGTAAAATATAACAATTAGTAATATTCAGGTATTAACAATTAGTAATATTCAGGTATAACTGAATTTTTCTGTATCAGTCAATTAAGTATCATGTGAAAAGAAATTTTCTTATGGAGGAGAAACGCATCCTGTGTAAAATGCAAAATTAACTCCCTCAAGAATAAAAAAATAAAATAAAATAAATAAATAAATAAAAGTAGAAGAGGGATGGGAAGGAGTTTAGCGTAGATCTTAAATAAAACTCCCTTGATCTCGACATAGGTTCTTCTTCAAGAGGAAGAAAAAAATTTCAATTTTTATTTTTCTTCCCGCTTCTGAAGAAGAGAGACTGTCATTCGCCACTAAAATCAATAAAATTCAACTTAAAAATATTCAAATATTTTAATAATTATATCACAAATCAAACAATTATTCATGAATTTTTCATAATTTTTATATTTTATTATTTTAGTTTGACGATTTTACTCGCAATTTTTAGCCCAAAGGGGCTTTGTCTCTGAAGGACTTTTGTTTTCGTTTTGCGATTTTGCGTTGATTCACTATAAACGGCTGTATCACTTTTTAAATTGTTGCCACCAAGTGTTATCGCCCTGTATAATATTTAAAGAAACTAAATAATGAAGAAGCGAATCTGCATAAATGTATGTATATTTTTCCAAATGTGATAAAACAACGGTCAATAGAACCATCCAATTTTGAATAACGTATACCTCCACCCGAATATGTGAATCTGGAAGCCTAAATTTGGAATTTGTTTTATTATCTATTTCATATTTTGGAAAACTTTAACGAATTTTTGATGAACAAACTCAACGATTTAAAAGCAAGTAATGGCAACACTATACGGGGGTGGTGGAAACTTTTTATCTCCAGCTACCTGGAACTGTGTATCCGAAATTCTAAAGATATGATCATTTTAAAATTATTTCGCGATATTGCTGTTGAACTGAATTTTATGGTTTAAGTGCGAAGAACAGGATATTGAATAAATAAACGTAGCACACAAAACGTTAAAAAACGCCCCTTTGGACGTAATTTAAAATCTGAAACCTTTCAGATTTGTTTTTGTTTTGTTTTGCAATTTTTTGTTAAGACGCCCAGACTGTGTTAGTTTCGCAGTTTGAATCTAAATCCGACCTCTTGGCAAAGTCTTTCGAATTTATCTCTTTATTACAAGAGATATAAATTCTTACGTTTTAAAAATATGTATTCTGTTGCTGTAAGTCGTTATATTTGGCAATTTATCAACGTTTGGGCGACTTTAAGATCAATATTTGTACAAAAAACTTTAATTCATAACTGAATTTCATGAACATTTGTAATAAATATAATAATTTTATTATTATTATTATTATATAAATATATATTCACGTGATAACAATGGATAGGAAAGCAAAGCTACTGGCGCCATCTATTGACAAAAAGCGAAACCAAGAAAAATATTTCTTAAAAGCTAATGATAAAGATGGATTAGAATTAGTACCATTAACTAAACTGAAAAACGCCTCGAGTAAATCTAATTTACAAACGGATTTTTTTTTGTGTGTGTAATTCTGGCTGGAGGAACATGTGATCTTTCTAGCAGAAATATTCAGTAGAGAATTTAGGCGTTTCTCTTTCCTTAACATATGTCTCATGTTTCTTAGAGTAAAATTTTAATGCTTTCTTAGTTAGATCCACATGTATTAAACTGCAAGGAATACTTTATTTACTCAAGCTTCGACAAAATAATGATAAATAATGACCATGCATTATACCTTTTTTTTAAATTATAATTAAAACACCACATTTCAATTTCCTTACGTCATTGTTTAAAATGCCATTTTATCCTACTCTTCAACTGGCGAATTTTTGATTACCACCCCCCCGTCACGTTTTAAAAGTCATTTTGGCAACTTAATTAGGAAATACCTTAATCAGGAAATTAAAAAAAGATAGTAAATGTCATAAGGTTACAATCTTCGAATTTTTTTTAAGCAAAAGCTGAAAAACTGTTCTAAATATGTAAAAATAATTTCCTTTGACTAATTTTCTCTTTTTAGGATAAACTTTTTTTTCCCCTCCAATGTAATTGTTTCAAATTATTCAGCTATGGGTCAATTTTCTCTATAAAACTCATTTTACGATTTTTCTGAATTTTTTCCGAAAATCTCAGATTTTTACTCTGACGAAGTTGGCAGTAGAATAATGTGCTATGCTAATATGTATTTGTTAGCCACGTGCCTATCAAATGATGTTTCTGCATGAAATCCTTCATTGCCCCACACCAGTAATCATCAAATTATCGGTCACCAGAGACCGACAGCCTCATTCATTGCTGTCATTCCAGTTTAATTTTATTTTAATTGTCTACACAAATTTACTGCGTCAGTCACGTCAGTGACCGTCAACTCATGAATCACCGGAGATCAACAAATTGGACGGTCAGTGTTGTTCTTCGGTTTTATTTTAATTTTTATCTAAATTCACTGAGTCACTCCATGTCAGTCACCGAAGAACAGCAACCTCGAGGGTCACTGATATCCTCAGTGTAATTTTATTTCATCTGTCTATCTAAATTTACTGCGTCACATCGCGTTAATAGCCGTAAAGTAGTGGTTCATCGAAGACCAACACCCTTGACGGTCCCTGGTATTCTTAATTTTATTTCAACAGACTTACGTCACCTATCGTCATTTACCGTCAACTCGTGGCCACGAGTCCGGAGACCAATAGCTTCGATGATCTCGGAGGTCCTGAGGATTAATTTTATTTCAACGAAACAACTAAACTGATTGAGCCAACCTACGTCAGCAACTATCAAGTCGTGGGCCGTCTGAGATCCACATCTTTGACGAATACTGTATTGGAAACTATGGTCATTCACTTTAAACAGAACAAACTCTACTGAGTCATGTCATGTGGCAAGAAAAGATTCTATTTAACAGCAGTAAAAACATAATTTTATTTACAGAAAAATGCAGGGCCGTTACTAGTTACGTTTCAGATACCGAAATGTTATGAGAGACGAACACTAGTCCGTTGTAACAAATGGTATGGCTTGTTAACTGCCAATACACTGGTTCTCAGGTTTAATTTTGTTTCAACCGTATAACTTGAATTATCTGCGTCATCTAACATGAGTGACCTTCAACTAATCGGTCACCGGAAACCAATAAGCTTAATGCTCACTAGTAGGCTTTGGTTTTATTTTAATATTCTATATGCCTTAACTGCGTCCCGCCTATGTGAGTGACTTATGAGTTACCGAAGACCAATAAGCCTCGACAGGCACTGATATAAATTTAACATCTCCAATTAAAGTTATTTAAGTTCATAAAGCTTCATTTTATCGGTACTGGGTGCGCTCTTGAAAAGTTTCATAGCCTAGATCCCAAATCATGATTATGTAACCGATCACTGAGTGCGCCGCAAAGAGTCTTCTCTATTAGATCAGCTAACGCTGCACTTTTCTAATCTTCGTCCGATCATCATTTTTTCATCACGAAACGTTCTTTTTCCGTCCTTCCTCTCCTACGGTTGCTTTTTCTTTTCGCTGTCGGATACGTCACCCGATCCTGGCATCACGTGTGATCTTCGGGAGTAGGGGAGAAAGCGGAAGAAACAAGTTAAAAGAAACAGAAAATGACACAATATAGGGTTCTCGCCTTCCTTCACAGAGAGTATGCCACGTGATTTTTAGCTAAGAGGGAGGGTGGAAATTTCGGAACAGAATGATCTCGTTTGCGGAAAAACAAAACGAATGCTTCACGATGTGTGACAGTGAAGCCCTATATGAAGAGTTAACACAGGCGCCAATGCAGTTGCCAGCCTCTCGCTCTTCAGCAGCACTTTTCGGTGTTCGTGACATACTGGGTATTGCTCCAAAATGAAGTGTTTCTATTTCTTCAGTGGCGATAGATATTTTTGGTAAATGTCTTTTCGTAAGGACCAAGATGACACTTTTCTTATACAATCAATCCCGTTTATCCGGTGGCGGATTAACCGTGCTTTATCTGTACAGTTTATCAAGTTTCTAAAAGTTAATTTTAGTTAAAGCTACTTTCGTATCCCTCCTAATTTCAGCTTACAATTTCCTACCAGAATGTGTTTTCAGAATTGCGTTTGATGCAAATGAGTAAGAGTAGTACTTAAGTCGAAGTTTCACTGACTTCGTTAGAGAGCCAGAGTTTCTGACTAACGCGCTTTCGCCTTTTGGTTACGTCTCTCTAAGCTATTACTACGCTCAGCCGTATTTCAGGCCCTTGATAGCTTCGCCAGCTCATTCGATATTTAGGGGCCAACTACTTGGAATCTTGATAGCTTCGGCTATATATCTTTCAGTTAGCTTTAGCTAAGCTTAGTTAAGTTTAATTTCATATTAATTTGAGTTCTAGCCCAAGTGGAGGCTTTGCTGTAAGCTTCGAGTTAGGAGCTGATTGTGTCATATTTATTTTGAGAACAGGGTAGTTAATCGTTCTTGAGTCTAACGTCTCGGTTCACACACTTAAGCGATTGTTCGCTTACCAGTGTTTTCAAAGATTGAACTGTGAAATAAGAAGGTGAAACCCCGCACCTTCATTTCTAAGGATATTCATTATCCCATTTTATGGTGTATTCTTTTTATTTCGAGCACTGGTTTAACTACAGTAATCAAGTGAATATATTCTCCAAATTAAAATGCTTGAAAATGCATGATATAACGACTAACGATGTCGTAAGTACTCCTAACCTCTTCTCACTATTGTCCTTCTTCCCACCCTTTATGTACTGGCGAGTTATCACCTTTCCTTGATTGTAACTGCGAACACAAGTTACAGCACAATATGTAAAACATAAGTCAGTGAGATTAACTTAAATTTATACAACACAAATTAGTCTTATTGTCAGCAGGAGCACTCTGGAGCTCTACAGCTGGAGCTAATTGGGCTACAACTCCAATAAATATATGCGAACCTGCAACAGTAACTGAGTCGGGCAGAGAAAACTACGAGGGCATTTCGAAAAGTAAAGATACACCGTGCGCCAGAGGAAAAGAAAAGTTTTAATGAGCAAGTTGGCAACACAGGTGTGAACCATGATCCGTTAGCTTTCTCCTCGCGGTCGTTCGGCATTTGAAAGTTGAATCTGGTTGGCGTAGGTCGTGTTTAAAATGGATGCGCCGATTCAGAGTCCCGCCAAATGCGAAGTGCGCTCCGTCATACGTTTTCTTCATGCAAAAGGTCAGCGACGAGCGGATATTCACAAAGAAATTGTTTCCATACTCTATGGAAGATTAATGTTATTCAAATTTTGATGGTTCTAGATGCCGTTGTTTTATTACAATGCTAGAAACATACATACATTCATGCAGATTCTTCATTGTTTAATTTATTTAAATATAATAAGGTCTCTAATATTTGGTGGCAACAATTTGAAAAGTGATTCGCCGTTTATAGTTTTCAATGCAAAATGCCAAAACGAAATGAATAGTCCTTCAGGGCAAACTGGTGCTTTGGGCTGAAGAAAAGTTTAAACGAAATTTCCATGAGATTTTAACGTAATTCCTGATATTTTGAAAAAGTCGCTAGATTTTTTTCGACCATTTGACGTAGCAGAGTTGTTCGAAGTAAAAGATGCATTATTCATTGTTGAGAAATGATTTTTCAGTTAAACAATTTGATTGATGATGGGCCGCAGAATTTAAAATAGAGAAAATAAAAATACACAGGAAAGAGTTTTTATAAAAAAAGCTTTTATTGAAAACTCATGAAGTCATTAAAAGAACTGAAAGGGGAAAGATAATTTATCGTATAATTTAATGGACAAATCGTCAGACTATATAATTTAAAATATGTAAAGAATTTTTTTTTATAAATAAGCTTTTATTTAAAACTTAAGGTAAAGTCATTACTTAACTAAGGAGAAAAATAATTTATCATATAGTTTAATAAGAACAAAAGATTAAATAATTCTTCTTACAAAATTCATTTACAATTTTATGTCACGAATAATAAAAGCGTGGGCGTTCTAAATAACGAAACTGAATAATCGAATTGCCTTGCGAAAAGTTTAAGGCTGTTGTTGTCTTTATCAATTTAACAACAGCGCAGCAAAGGATTTGTTTCGAAATATTTATTTCTAGTGCATTTTACCGAACTTGGCGCCAAGAGAACACTTAGTCGAGAAAAACAACATTTAAGAAGACAAGTATTATTTAATCTGCATGGAAAGTTTTCGTTTAGCCGTCACACTTGGCGCACGCCGCCGTTATCCGCCGCCAAAGCGCGCCTATCTGGCAGTGGCACCATAATAAACAAACCGCCGAGAAATCGATAATTTGGAAAAAGGACGCAATTCATTGATTACCGATTGATCCAAACAAGATTCTAAGGAGTAGAGCGGAGCTGCTCTGCGCTACTGCGTCGACGCATATTTACTGCGCATCTTTAGTGGCTAGTCGGATGAGAAGTTTGGCATTTTAGTTCTGGGTCATGTTGACAGTGTGCTATGCAGTAAAGACAGTGAGATGAAATTTGAGTTATCCGGCCTAAGACCCGTTCGGATGTTTAAAAAATCCGAATAATTGGATTGTCTTTCTCTCTTTATACCAAACGTTTATTTATTATGGAATTGCAAATATCCAGCCCAAATGTCGATTCGGATATTTAGAAAAATCCTGATATTGGCTTGTCCTCTTTTCTGTAGACCAAACGTTATTTTCAGTTGTACTACAAATATAGTATTATGTACAAAATATTAGCTTAGCCCACATCCCCAGTTCGGATATTTAGATTGGTTTATCTTTCTAGTCCAAAGGGGCTTTGCCCCTGAAGGACCATTGTTTTCGTTTTGCAATTTTGCGTCGAATCACTCTGAATGTTCGTTTCACTTTTCAGATTGTTGCCACCAAATATTATCAGAGCCATTCAGTTTTGAATGACGTAATCCTACCGCGAATATGGACATCTGGAAGCCCAAATTTGAAATTTATTTATTTTATTATCGATTTTCATATTTTGTAAATATTTAACGAATTTTTGATGAACGAACTGAAGAATTTCAAAGCGAGCAATGGCATGGTTGTACACAAAAAACATTTTTATCCCCAGCGCGTGAGACTGTGTATCGGAAATTCTAAAGATATGCTCAATTTAAAATTATTTTGCGATAGTCTTGAACTG
>KK120026.1:466569-491227 GCA_000611955.2 Stegodyphus mimosarum | reverse complement strand
GAAAAAAAAAAAAAAAACATCCCATTTGGACGTAATTTAAAATCTGAAACCTTTCAGTTTCTTTTTTTTTTGCTATGTAGTTTTTAGGTCATCTAATTTTTTTTTCTCTTGAAAACCAGATGTTTAGTTTTAGGAGAACTACAAATATAGCATTAAATAAAATGAGCACGCAACCCGTTCGGATATTGCTTTATCTTACTTTCTCACAACGAAACGGTTATTTACAGTCGAACTTCAAATATGTTTCTTTTTTGAGAAACCATACGTTTATTTCGTATGGAAATATAAATTTCGGGCCTAGCTGTGACTGCACTTCTTCAGGGTGTTTGGAAAATTTATAATGATTGGTTTCATATTCTATCTACGAATCAAATATAGATTTAGAATGGAAATCTGAATATTCTGAGTAACTGGGTCCACATTTGGTATGCAAATTCGAAAACGTCCGAATACTTAGTTCCCTGCCCCCCCCCACACCTGAAAAGCAAACGTCTGTTTATAGTGGAACTGCAGATATCCAGATTACTTAAGCCTGTAGCCTTTTCAGATACTGATTTACCCCCTTTTCTACAGAAACGTGTATCTGTAATGAAGATGCAAATATTCGAACTTAACTATAATAAAGTGATGAGAATATTTTCCGAATTCACTCTACGAGAAGGCAATGTTTGGAACTTTTTTTTGGGGGGGAGGGGGAGAGGAAGAATTTGAAACAAACATTTTTTTTCAAGCAATTAACATTGACAGTTTCATTCCGTCAGCATTTAATTATATGAAGTAATGAAGCATTCAAATTCTCAAAAGCAAAAAATTTCAAAAGATTTTATGGGGGGGATGATGCTTATTTTTCTGGAGTATTTTCTTAAGGAATTTTTCGTTCGCCTCATTCTTAGTTTTAAGCTTGGATTTTGATTGCTTAATCTTTCAGTCTCCCCACATCTTTCTAAATATTGAATAATTTATAAAGCTACAAATACTTCGGTTTCAGAAATCTCGAGAATTTTTTTCGATTGAAAAAAAGATAAATCACTAGCAGTTTGCTCCTGAAAGACAGACTGTGAAATTCGTATTTTAAAAAGACGTAAGGGACTGACTTTTGATGAGCAACTTAGCGCGTCAGGATCAAAAACACGTCATTCAGATACGGTAAAAACTCGATTATTCAAGATAAGTGGAATAGGAACAATCTCAGATAACCAAAAACTGGGTTAGTAAAGATTAAATCGTACTAATTTTTCATTTAGCATGGCTTTTCATTTCTGAAATTGTTTGTTTGCAATTTTAAAAGTGTCAAGTGCACTTTAACAAACTTTTTTATTCACAGATAAAATTTGCTTACTTCAATTAAGCAATGAATTCATAAATGATTTTTTTTTCTCTGAAAAGAATATTTAGAAAAAAAAAGGAGGAATAAGCAAACTTCATCAAAATTTACGCAAGCTGTGAAATTTTATTAAATTTCTTGCATGAATTGTTTTTGTAGACATTATTATTATTACTGAAAAATATCAGCTACTGTTTTTGTGATAGTTTTCTAAATATCAGTTATTGTTTTAGTGATAGTTTTCTTTGTGACAGTTTCTATCAGTCACTGTTTTTGTGATAGTTTTTTCAGTCACTGCACGATCATGCTAGTTTTTTTTATCAACGAAAGATCCACAAGAGAAATCAGAATATTGCTAAAAAAATTAAAGAACTTGCTTCAACACCTTCGCTACAATCTATTACTTTAAAATGGGAACTTTAGGGTCATTTTCCACTGCTCAGCTTGCCTCGTAACCATGGGAACGACAGCTGCATTAAACGATTTGTGTCACCTAATGCCTCCACCCCACTCCATTTCCGTTTAGCATGTTCCACTTCATAAAAAGCTCCCGAATGAAGACCGACTTGAACTATAGTGTCAAATGAAATGGAGAAAGTAAGTGCTGTGCGGCAGTGATGATATGCGTTACGATCATAAAAAGAGATGACTGTTTTAAAGAAACTGCAGACTGCAGTAGTTGAGGAGTGAAACCGATGAATACTAATTAGTTCGATCCAAAGTCCATCAATGGGCTGACTGCATGGGATTTTCGTGGTTTTTCCCACATGTAACATGAATACGAGCCAGCTTTCTCCCCGAAGGCGTTCTTCCTTTTAAATAGATAACCTTTGTAGGCTTTGCCATCGTGAAAGTAAAGCAAAAAAATGATTAATTTTTACATTTTCCGTTTCATCATCGCCCTCACTATCACTTCAGTTTGTATTGTTTCTCCGGATCGACGCCTTCAATGATTTCTTTGTCACTAAAAATTTGAAAATCTGATTTACTGTTTTCTACATTTATCTATCCATGTATGCATATATACTTTCTTAAAAGACGTTAGAAAAAATACTCTAGGGCATATTATATACGGCTTGCCAGTCAATCAGCGCTATAAAATCGACGGAATTTTTTGTTATTAAAATGAATGAATAAAGATTTCTGTATTGAGTATAATTTTTTTAAATGAACTATGACATTGAAAGGGAGAATAAAAACTTTTGGAACAAGCGTGATTTTTTTCCCTGATAAAAAATTTCAATATCAGTGTGATTAAACAGTATTTAAAAAAAAATAAGGCATTTTAAATAACAGGTTTGATTAAAATTAAAAAAAAATATCTTACCTGACATAGATGCAGTAATTAATACCATTAAGTTCAGGATTAAGTTTTTTATAATTAACTGCATGAATTTAATCTTTTAACTAATTTGCTTAATTAAATTAATTTTACGCTTTTACAAGTGTTAAGTTTTTCATTATATTGTAGACACAGGGTTTTTTTTTTAAAGCAGGAGACATGAAAAATGTGCAATGCGACTCGAACCCTGGACCTCTCGAATACGCGTCGAATATGCTTCCAATTACTCAATGAAGGCATGTTGAAAGAAGGAAGAAAAACACCATATATACTTGTTCTTTTAAAGAGCAACTGGGGATTAGGGAACCCAGTCTCCAAATCCTGGTGGTGACGAATTAACGAATTATATCCACCACCATCCATTTTAGTTCGAACCCTGGACCGATTGAATACGCGTTGAGTATGCTTCCAATTATACCACGAAGGCATGCAGAAAGGAGGGAGAAAATACCTTATAATATAAGGAATGTTAGAGAAAATTACACAAAATGTTGCATAAATTCCGGAGTTAATGAACGTTTAACATATAGTCTCACGCGCTGGGAATAAAAAATAAAAAATAACGTCCATTAGAAAATGATTCAATACTCTTGAATACAAAGCCTTTATTTTTGCTCTTCTATATGCCATGTAGTACATAAGAAAAAAAATGCTTTGATTACAGTTTGAATATGTTTGTAGATTTCTACAGAATATCATTATATTAAAGGCTTCATTAATTTTGAAATGAAACACTTTTATCGACTCCTGTTTTGTGAAAGTTTTATAGAATTTTATAGAGAAGCGTTCTTACAGGGGCCATCTATAAAGTAGGAATATCTACAGAGCTCTGTCAGGCTCTATGAAAATTTCTCGTAAGGATGAATAAATTTATTTATTAAGTTTTGCTTCTTTTAATAAACAATATGTATAATGTGTTATTAAACACAAGTATTTTGTGCTATAAATAATATGTGTATGTAATTCGAAATGTGCCGGATAAGCGGACGTTTGCTGTAATTTTCTCTTGCAAATGTTAATTCCGAAATATTTCTGTTGGGTGGTCATCTTGATGACTATACGTTACCGTTAAATGCGTGATGAAAAGAGCCCAGAATAATAGCAAATAACTAGGATGAAGATGTGCGTCTAAAGCTCAAATGTTGCCATGGCACTAGTATGTCCTGTCGGAGGCAGACAGTCTGGAAGTCTGGGCGTTAGCCGTCGACCTGGAAGAATTATAGTCGATACCACAGCGTTTGCGCGATAGCCAGACCTCTGTTTCTATGGCGACCAGCGAATTTGTCTCTTTCAGTGATTTTGGAACCTCCGACAAAGAAAAATTGTCCGCGGAAAGCTCACTATATATTCTTCCGTAAACAAGATTTATGCGAGCACTAGATGCGTTCTGCCTGTTGATTAGCGTGGTAAACAGAGCTGGCACTAGGCATTTTGCCGCTCGGAGCAATCTCTGCAGGTCCTAAACTCTGCTGCACGGTGTTCCCTTAAATTCTAAAAATTTCGTTGTACAGTGCTTATATAAATTCTAAAAAGTTTGACTCTTTTAAATTCTAAAAAGTTTGACTCTTTTAAATTCTGCTACTAAGCCCGATAGCAACGGTTGCATTAGTTCTGGCGCTGGCTGTGACGGTACGGGAAATACAGCTGCCGGCTATATAAAAACCGGGGAGGCGTTAGGCATTTTGCCACAAGATGCAAAACCGGCTTATATGCATAAGATCGACAATGATTTTCGTTAACCAGTACAAAATCTGCATCGACATAGCATCAGCACGGACATACGACAGCCACGATAAAAAATAAATTTTTATAGCGATGTTATAACAAGTTAGAAGAACTAATGCACATTTGGTTGCTTGGACAGGATCATGGGACACACGTAGCGTGAACTCTGACATACCATCGACAGCGGCGTAGGATCAACTGAGCTTGGTATCGACATCGGAATGCAGTAGGTATTGGTAATGCTCGCGAACTGATTCACTTCACTGAATGAGCGAACTCTAATTGGTCAGAAAAGAACAATAGCTCTTTTAGAATTCATCCATTGAGAACTTTTGTTGAAATCATGCCAGGAAAGTTCGATTCCCGTTTAGGGGAGAAAAGAATGTTTATCCTCTCATATTAAAAGTGAGTTTAATTTTATCATTTCCCAATTTTTAAATAATTTTTAAACTAGAATTTTATTGTCAATTTTATGCAGAAAGACGATTTTAAGAAATCTCAGAACTACAGTTAAAAGAAACCAGTCCAGAGAGTTAACAGATTCGCTAATCAATTCTTCCATTCCCACTGCTCAGCCGATTCTTTCCGCTCTTCGGTGTATCTTCCCTTACCGTTTTTTATTCCCTGCCTGTTACCGATCTTTATTCGTCATTCTTTTATCAACCGACGATCTTTATTCGTCATGACATAACAATTAAAGGTTATTGTTAGTGAGTAGTGTGTCAAAAAAGGAATTGATTCAGTTTAGTGAGGGAACAATTCTGATCTGATCCGATAGAAAAGCAATTTTGCCTACCTTTAATTGGTATATCGTGGCAAAAGCTTTTAATGAATAGCTTATAATTAAGTAACATTACAAACATATTCAAAATTATTCAAACAATACTTTATGTAACTGGAAAAAAAATCCGCATTAGAAATGAAGAAACTAAGTTATCAACGACACCAAAGAGTAATATGTACAAGCGAACTTGGAAAATGTCATCGAGTTCAAAACCGCGTAAAAAGGTCGGTTAGAATCATTTCTTTTCATTGCATAATATTCACATATTCTATATTACGTACAATTAAATTACGCAGTGTTATGGATAAAAACAACTACTGTGACGTCATCCGGTATCACTGTTGTTATCCCACGCAGTTTTTTTTTTTCCTTTTCGTATTTTTCTGTAGATATTTTTACTTCCGTAGGCAGTTTTGTTTTACGCTAACGGTCTATGAGTTCCATTGTTTCTCAATAAGCAACCTTTTTTTCATTTTTAATGAAAAAAAACCCAGCTAATAGACTCTAGTTAATCGGAAGTTGAACGCAGTTTCTTTATTTCTAATGATATTTATTTTCTCGTTATTTACTGTGTTGTTTTGAATATTGATTTAACTTACGTAACCAATGAAATTTTTCTCTAGATCAGACGGGTGAGAATACAGGTAAATTATTAATCGTTGGGATTTGTTGCTTTGAATATTGATTTAATCTAAGAGTGCAACGAAGTGAACTAATTCTTCAAATTTAACTCCTTGAAAATACAAGAATAATATTAATAGCTTAAATTTATTTTGAGTAATTATTTAACTTGCTTAATCAATTTATTCTCGAAATTAAACCGCTTGAAAACACAAGAAAAACGTTAATAGTTTGAATTTGTTTATCAAATCAATTTATTCTCCGTATTAAATTACTTGAAAATACAAGTAATTAATAGTTTGTAATAGTTTGACTTTATTTTGAATATTCATTTAATTCATGTACTGCAAATTAAACTGCTTGAAAATACAGGCACGTGATTAATACGTTCTTTTAAATACTGATTCACTTTATATAATTTAATAAACGTATTTGCTATATTAAAGTGCACGAAAACGCTGGCCAAGTTGTTAAAAACATTTTCTGTTAATTATAATAAGATTTATTCCTCTTTAATATGATTTTTTTGTTCAACTGCCCTTAGATTGATGATAGCGCCGTTCCTCATGTCACCCTGGTTAATTTAAATGACTGTAACTGTGTTTCAGCAACTTTCAATCAGAATACAAAAACTGTCTGTCTAAATCCAGAGCAGGCGTTTTAAGAATTCTTTTCCTTCTGCCAAAGAACCTTGGTTTAGTGATAATAAACTGCTGCGTTTTTTCTCGGCTTTCATTCTTCTTTTTCTTGTTTTCCTTCGTTTTTTTTTTTTTTTAACATATTTACATTTCAAAGACTTAAGCAACAAACACCAGATGGCGCAGCACTTCAAATCGGCGTGGCCGAAATTATTAGATAACGGAGGAGGTTTTGCCCGCTCGTTTTATTATTGTTTGCGGTCTTTTTTACGAGTTGATAAAGCTAGAGCGATATTCAAATTCTGCGTGTAATTGGCTTCCTGTCCACCTGCCCTTGTCAAGAAGATGATGATAAATTTCTGTGTTTTCGGAAAGATGATATTTTGAGCCCTAATCGTTGCCGGAGAACGTTTTTTGTAAGTTATCTCATCTGGGTAAGTGTTTTACCTCTTTGATTTTGTCCATGTTTTAAAGTTGGTATGTCTCTAGCGATATATGTTTCTATAACCTTTAGTTTTCTTTTACTTCCGAAATATAACCAACTTTCGATTAACCGTGGTATTATCCTAAACCAGCGGTTCTCAACCTTTTGACTAAATCGAACCTTGTAAATAAAAATTGAAAAACTTCAGTACCACCACTACATTTTACGATGATTATTTTTCAGTCCCTCAACAGAAATATTAAAAAAAATATATTTTGCCATTTGCACAACCTTTGGCTATTTGTATTAAATATGCACACATACAAAAATTAGATTACAAATTGATTACCATTTTAATTATCAAAATTTAAATTATAATGCTTTAATTCTAAAGTTTATTGTGAAATTTGGGCCTCTTTAAGAAAGATCAATTTCTTTATATTTCTTTGGTCATATTTCACTTAGCTTTAATCGTAAATTACGATCCACTTTTAATTTTGTTCTGTACTTTTTTTTTTCAAATATAACATGGAAGAAAATCCTTGTTCACACAAATAGGTTGTGCAAAAAGGGAATAAAAATTTAATAGCTTTATTTGAAATGCCTTTAAATTATTTTTTTCAGTTCAGCATTAAAAGTAACAAGTGTGTTATTTTTGAAATATTTGTTACAGAGTTACAGAGTTCAATTACAGAAAATTTCTATCAGTTGTTCTTTTCCTTCACGAGATTTTTGAATTTAATAGTTAAAAATACTTTGTTTTCTTTGCTTACCACCTGTTTTTCTGTTGCGTACCACCGGCTAAGAACCGCTGCCCTGAACGTCGTCACGACGTCCTCAGTTAATCCGAATCACGGTTATTCTGAGGGCAATTAAAAAGATCAGAAAGAGGATTAACTCACGTTATGAGTAGTCAAAATGTTATTAACACCATATCTACGGTGGCTCACATTTGTTTTCGGACACCTTTGCATACTAGTTGCCATCTTTCTTTCTTTGCTTTGCTTCTTTTAGTTATTTATTTTGAAAAAACATTTTATTCCAAAAGTTTTGAAAATGAATTCATATAAGTGTTCGGACATTTTGAACAAGCAATTTATATTTGGTAACAATATGAAAACAACAGAACAGCCAAAACTTCGTTAGATATACTGTAGCTAAAATTACGCTTTTCATACACTTTGACATGGATTTAGCAAACTTTTCGAGTAAGAATGTTCCATTTTGTTCCATTCTTCCGTATA
Source organism: Stegodyphus mimosarum (assembly GCA_000611955.2). NCBI lineage: Eukaryota > Metazoa > Arthropoda > Arachnida > Araneae > Eresidae > Stegodyphus > Stegodyphus mimosarum. The sequence continues at coordinate 483,125 of KK120026.1, read as the reverse complement.
CAGCTTTGTAAAAAATGTCATATTTACTTACTCATTTCTCCGCTAACTCGCTCCATATATATTCGATAGGATTTAACTTCGAAGAATGTTAAGTCTTGATAATTTCAGGGCAGAGTACAGAGTAGGGCTCAGTTCAGTAGAGTAAATTTGGGTTTTTAGCTGTAGAGTCATTAGGTTATTTTGAAGCAGAAGACATGAAAAATGAGCAATGCCCTCTCCGAGACTTTAACCTGGACCTCTCGAATATGCGCCGAGTGTGCTACCGTTACACCACGAAGGCGTGCAGATTGGAGGGAGAAAATACCTTTAAAGGGCGACTGGGGATTAGGGGACCCAATCGTCAAATCCTAGAGGTGAAGAATCATCCTCCACCACCTTTTAGTTCGGCCGCCACTGTAGGGTTATTAGGTTTTTTGATGCAAGAGACGTGAAAAATGAGCAGTACCCTCTCCGGAACTCGAACCTGGACCTCTCGAATACGCGCCGAGTATGCTACCAATACACCACGAAGGCATGCAGAAAGAAAATACCTTATATAGTTATAGCTAATAGTAGTAGATGAAAGCATAGCTATATTAGATAGACGATAAAATACATTTCTGTCCAAATTTATCTTTACATATCCAAAAATAATGGTATTTCATGAAATATCCAATCGATGTAATCCATTTTTCCAAAGAATGTGTGGAAGATAAGCCTAATTAGCCATTTACAATCAAAAGTTAACAAAAGGTTTCTGATATGCAAATCAAAGGGTTACGTTGTAAGGATTTTAAGTTCACTAACGTTTATTTTATTTTAAAACTTTACTATCAACTCTTATTTTCCACTTCCGGTCAGAAATAACGCGTTAATGTGTTTATGCAAATTGTACCTGGTAACGCTTGGCTTTTTGCCAAGCAGAGAAGGAAGGAGAGAGAGCTTTCTTGTTACGAGTCATCACGCGAGCTTGCCATCAGTTACTGTCCGCCTTTAAGGTCAGAGGTTAACCCTCTTGAAAGTTAAAGACGTATTGTAGTTTTCCGCAGTTTGCGTACTACAAACGTAGTAATTTAAAAGGCCAGTCTTAGTGCTAGTCATCTATGTAAGATATTTAAAAGTTAACTCCTATTTAAATTTTAGTTAGTTAGTAGTTTTATATTCTTTTAAGTTCAGACCACAAGTGGTTGGTCTTTGTATCCCGAATTACGGGAACGTATGTAAAATCGATAAGCAAAATAAAGGATAATTTTCACCCTCTTTATCGTTGTTGTATCTTCTGCACACGCACGGACATAGCTTTTAGTAAGCTCCCTGTTCCTACTCAGGACTATAGTGATGTTTCCAAAATCAACTAGAATCTACAGAAGTCCTGATAACGTCATCTTTCAGTGAATCAAATACTTTGCGCAAAGTGAATATCTGTGTGAATTTCCGTAATATAGCATTTGGTTTGAGTTTTCAAGGACTCAGAACGGTTTGCTATACTGGTGCAAAGAATATCAGACGTGGAGTGAACACCACTGGCCCATATTCTCTTTACCAATGAATCGAGATTTAGTTTAGCATGTGATTTAAACATCTGAAGAGAGTCAGGAACGCGAAATCTTTCTTCGAACATTATGCAGCATGAACATTTTGGCAATGCAGGTGTGATGGTATGGGGAGGAATAATGATTAAAGGACGTACGACCTTAACACATTTTTAATAGCTTATCTTTAATCCTCCAGAGATATCGGGGTGAGGTCTTAGAATTTTGTGTAAAGATTTTTAGAGGTGCATATGGATCTGACGTTTTATTTATGGACGATAATGTTCGCCCACATCCGGCAAATCTTGCTGCGAATTCATTGAAAATGAAGACACTGAATAAAATAGTGGTCAGGGAAATGGACTGATAAAGAATTTATGGGACTATCTTGGAAAAGCAGTTGCACGGAGACATCCTTATCCTAGAGATGCAAACACTCTGAAGACCGAATTAATTAAATTCCGCTCTTCTCAAACTGTGGTTAAGAATATTATTGCCATCATGGAAACATAAGATAGGTGTACAAGTCAGAGGAGATTACATTCTGTATTAAAGTCATAAGCTTTAATTGTTTTCTGAGTTATTCCTTTTTCCTGAAATCTTCGCATAACATATTATTAGTCCAAAGGGATTTAGTCCCGAAGGACTATTACTTTCGTTTTGCGATTGTGCGTCGGAAACACAAAAACGGCGTATCACTTTTCAAATTGTTGCCACTAAATGTTATCGCTCTGCATTAAATTTTAAAAAATGAAAAATCTGCATAAATGTATGCATGTTTCTCGCATTGTGATAAAACCTAGAGCCATCGAATTTTGAATGACGTAATCCTACTGCGAATATGGGCATCTGGAAGCCCTAATTTTGAATTTGAAATTTGCTTTATTATCGATTTTATGTTTTGTAACATTTCAACGAATTTCTGATTAACAAACTAAATGATTTCAAAGCGAGCAATGGCAACACTGTACGAAAAAAAAAAAACATTTTTATCTTCAGCGCACGAGACTTACGGAAATTCTAAAGATATGTTCATTTTAAAATGATTTTGCGATATTGATTTTGAACTGAATTTTATTGTATGAGTACGTAGTACATGATATTTAATAAAAAAAGGTAGCACACGAAACGTTAAAAAAACGCGCCTTTGGACGTAATTTAAAATCCTTTTTTTACCATTTTTATTGTTTCATGCAACAGTTTATACTGTATGCAGAGCTCTTAAATTTTTCCCTTTGTATTTATGTGTTATTGAATGCTATACTAGTATCTACCAATAAGTATTTGGACACCATGCAGATGCCGATATCTGTGGTCCTGATATACGACACTCCCTCTGCCATTAAATATCACGTTAGTCACATGCACTACGAAGTGCAGATTTATATGATTTCGAGAAAGGTGTAATCGTCTGGTTCACAAAATGACCGATCCCTAAGAGGCATATCTAGTGAGTTGAATAACCCAAATTCGACAGTGGCTTATATGAATGAGATCTGGAAGGTGAGAATTAATTTTCAGAATGTGCCCCGAGTAAGCAGACCCACAAAAGTGGCAGATATGGAACGAAGGGTGCTGTCTAGAGAAATTTGGAAGAATCGCACCCAACCGACGGCCCACATACTCCAGGAGTTTCAGCAGGCAACCGGGAGTGCTGTTTCGATGAATACCATCCGTAAGGAAGCACATCTGCTTGGGTTTCATTGTCGTGTTGCCGCCCATAAGCCTTTGATCAAAAAATCCAACTGCACTTCTCGCTTAATGTGGAGCAAAGCACTTCGACAATGGACCGTTGATCAGTGGAAACGGATTCTCTGGAGCTACGAATCAAGTTTCATCTTCTCCCATTCGGATGGCAGAGTCTGGGTCTGGCGTCTGCCTGGAGAACGCCTCCTACCAGAATGCATTGTGTCAGCAGTAAAGTTCGGCGGAAGTGGGATTATGATCTAGGGGTGTTTGTCCTGGTATGAATTGAACCCTTGGTCCAAATTCATGCTAAACTCAACGCCTACGTTTACTGCACTATTTTGAATGACAGTGTGATTCCTACGTTGTGGCAGTTTTACGGGTTGGATCCATGTTACTTTCAGGACGACACTGACTGCCGTCATGTTGCGAGGTTCACCATGGATTAGTGTGGTGACAACGGGGTTAACCCGAATGGACTGACCTTCCCAAAGCCCAGACCTGAACGCTATCGAAGAACCTGTAGGACGATTTGGATTGTCGAATAAGGTTTGCGACAATCGTCCAATATCGGTGAAGGAACTTACATGTCTATTTCAAACCGAGTGGAAGAAAATTCCAATAGCCGTCGTATAAAGACTTCTAGAAAGCATGCCCCGAAGGTCTGAGGCTGTCATTGCTGCTCGTGGAGGCTCTATCAACTATGGAATATGAATAAATTTTGTTTTTCGTTTCTATCACAGGTGTCCAAATACTTATTAGTAGATAGTGCATATACCATTCAACGCAATTTCATAAAATTATAGGTCACATTTTCTAAGAAATCCGTGATTTCATGCATGTACAGATCATTTTGGACCTGAGTGTAAATAAGCGTGTGTTCCTCATTGCCATATAATACTTGTAAAAGAAACGTTTTCCCTTTTTTAACGTCAATAATTTTAATATATTTTAGTCTTGGTATAAAGTCTTTTTATAGGTAGAAAATTGATTGTAAAATATTAAGTGAAATTTGATTTTTTTATCTATCTCCATCGTAGCAGAAAACTACAATGTTTTATTAAAACAATAGTACTTTTTACGATTAAAAATATTACATTTATTAGTTAGTACAAATTTTATATTTATTTAACAATTTCAAAAATAAAATGAAGGAAAAAAGTGGGGAAAAATAAAAAAAATCCTGCATTCCTAAGAATACTAAAATGACGCTGAAACATTTCTTCACTTCGAAGCCCAGAACACAATACTACCAGAAATGTAATCTGCATGTATTTCAGTGGTAATTGTAAGAAAAAATTATTACGAGCTCCAAGAAATGTGACGTCACTCCGGAAAACAAAAAATAATTTTTAAGACTTTTAACGATTAGCTTTTTTGTGTGGCAACGTTATCTGTATTCCATGAGATTGTTTTTGAGTTGTAGCTTTCGTTTTGGTTTCAGATGTAAACATTAGTAAATTTGTATTTAAATGAAAGATTTGGAATCTTCTTTTTAGAGTTTTGACATATGCCTCAGTTCCGGGCATGCAGGAAATATTTGTAATTAGAGTCTACTATATTATTTTTTCTTTTGAGCAGTAATGTAAGCTATCACCTGATGACATGTTACATAAATAAATTTATTCCCCGCTATTTAACCCCCTTTTCTTTTTTTAAAGAACAGTTTTAAATACATAAAAGCAGCCAATGTTTTGTTGTTTCGTAGCCTCAATTTCAAAATTTTTAGGCCAAAGTAGCATTATCCCAAAAGGGCTGTAAGTCTCAAAACGAGATTTTGCGTTGTATCAGTATAAAAGTCTGAATCACTTTTCATACTATTGCTACCAAATATTATGGCCCTGTATTATATTTAAAGAAATTAAATAATGCAGAATTTGCATGAATGTATGCAGGTTTTTCGCATTGGGAAAAAACGACGGTACCTAGAACCATCATATTTTGAACAACGTAATCCTCCACCCGAATATGGACACCTAGAAGCCCTAATTTTGAATTTCTAATTTGTTTTATTGTGTATTTCATATTTTGTAATACTTTAACGAATTTTTGATTAACAGACTCGGTGATTTCAAAGCGAGCAATGGTAACACTGTACGGGAAAAAACATTTTTATCTCCAGCTCACGAAACAGTCTATCAGAAATTCTAAAGGTAATCTATTTTAAATATTTTATTGTGTATTTCAAATTTTATAAAACTTTAACAACTTTTTGATTAACAAACTGAACGATTTCAAAGCGAGCAATGGAAATACTATACCGAAAAAAATTTTTTTTTTATTTCCAGCGCCTGAGACTGTGTATCGGAAATTCTAAAGATAGGCTGTTTTAAAATATTTTTAGCCCAAATACTGTGAAAACGTGTATGTGTATATAAATGAAAAAAAAAAAAAACGCCATTTGGGCGTAATATAAAATCTGAAAGCTTTTTAAGCTCCCAGATGGGCGTTTTTTAGTCCAAAGGGTCTTTGTCCCTGAAGGACTATTGTTTTCGTTTTGCGATTTTGCGTCGGAAACATTAAAAGTCTGAATCACTTTTCAAACTGTTGCCACAAAATATTGCAGCCCTGTATTATATTTAAAGAAATTAAATAATGAAGAATCTGCATATATGTATGTATGTTTCTCGCACTGTGATAAAACGACGGTACCTAGAGCCATCAAATTTTGAATATTGAACATTTCCACCCGAATATGGGCATCTGGAAGCCCAAATTTGAAATTTAGAATTTCTTTTATTATCGATTTCATATTTTGTAAAACTTTAACGAATTTTTGATAAATAAACCCAAGGATTTCAAAGCTACATACACTCACTGGAGATTTGGCTCAAAAAATGGAAAATCTTAGTAAACGTGGAGAAGACCAAAGCACTCCTGTTCACCAGAAGGACCGAAATTAGAAAGAACCTGCACTTCTACAATACCAACATTCCATGGGCCAAGCAAGTCCTTTATCTTGGGGTGATCCTCAATAATACTCTTACATAGTCCCCACACATCACTTCTATTACCCAGAAGTTCCGACTTCGTAAAGCACAACTTTGTCCCTTAATTGCTCGGAACAGTGTATTATCTGTAGACAATAAGTTACTTATTTACAAGTCCATTCTCAGACCATTACTTTGCTATGCAAGTCCAGTTTGGGCCCATGCTAGAAAAACAGATAGATAGAAATTTCATGTCTGTCAGAATAGTATACTTAAACAGATCATTAATACTGAATGGTACATAAGAAACAATAGAATCCACGAGGAACTTGACATAGAGTTGCTCAGGATCTGTTACTATAAACTTGCTAAAAAGTTTCATAACAAGCAGGAACTTATCGACAAGACCAGTATAAAAATTTTTAACTATAATTATAATGATTTAAACAATATGGACAGGCACCTGGCCCAGTTAAATACCTGGATTATGTAAACCTCACATTTTTCCCTCATACCTCTAGTTACTACGTACCATCATTTTACTTACCATCACTTACCTGCATTATATGTCTGTATTTGTGTATGTATATATGTAAAGTTAATTATCATTTTCTGTCATGCATTTGTTTTGTGTAATCTTTTCATATTACTTATTGATATGGATTCGGGCTACTAGTAGTTGCATTATTTTACCATGTGATATCCCATTTCACAAGCTCGACAGCCTCTAGGCCTAATCTAATTAACAGCTCATCAGCTTCCTAGTCTATCGTTTGCTCATATCTGTTAGTTTTAAATTTGTAATCGAGCATATTAAATTTAAGCTTTAACTCTTAATATATAAAAAAATATATCCTTAATTGATAGGTTAATCATATATCAATTTTCGAAGCTACTAACTTATTCTACAAGGGGTAGAGTCTAGGCTCAGGTACCCTGGTGTAGCAAACACCGTTCCAGAGGGGAGTGATTTCAAAGCGAGCAATGCCAGTGTTGTACAGAAAAAACATTTTTATCTCCAGCGCGTGAGACTGTGTATCGGAAATTCTAAAGCTATGCTGATTTTAAAATTATTTTGCAATATTGCTCTTGAACTGAATTTCATGATTTAAGAACATGATATTTAATAAACAAAGGTAACACACAAAATGTTAAAAAACGACCCTTTGGACGTAAATGAAAATCTGAAGCCTTTCAGAATTTTTTTAAAATTTATTATTTTTAAAATTTTCCTCCCATGCCCTCTCTTTTTTGCAGTCCTATTCTATTTTTGTTTATTTACTTTGATATAACTTAATTGTGCTATAGCGTACTCATAGTATACTTTGTGGAACAAGAGGAGATAAAATTAGAGTTAACAAGCAAACAAACAAAAACAATAAATAAATAGAAAAAAGTCTGAAAGCCTTCAGATTTTACATTACGTCTTTTCTTAACGTTTTGTGGGTTACCTTTGTTTATTAAATATCATGTTCTTCGCACTTAAACCATAAAATTCAGTTCAATAGCAGTATCGCAAAATAGAGAAACATGGATACATTTACGCAGATTCTTCATTATTTAACTTCTTTAAATATAATACAGGGCTGTGATATTTGGTGGCAACAGTTTGAAAAGTGAGTCAACGCAAAATGCCAAAACGGAATTAGTAGGCCTTCTGGGCTACTAATTCCGTTTTGGCTAAAAAAAGAAGTTATGGAGACTGTTATGTTTTTCGCAACAGGAAACATGAAACGTTCCCTGTGTCTTCTTTAGATTCGAACGTTCGGTCTTCTAGTTCTCAACTGGAAACCAGAAGACGTAGAAGAGCATTGGATCACAATTTAATATCAACAGCAGAACCGCAGTAATTGGCGGAAAAGAACGTTTTTTCTTTATTACTCGTAGATAAGTATTTTAGGATATGCTCCTTTGATTTAGCTGATGTTTTATCCTTAGAAATGAATCCAGCGGAGTCTTTCCAGAATAATTTAGAAAATTACATTACCATGCTTACAGATTTCTTTTATATTTTCCGTAGAAAGTTAGTTTTATGTTGCTGTTTGTGATCATATTTTTTTTTCATTGCTCTGAAAACAACGTAGGGTATGGTTAATCCGGAAGCCGGTTAATACACCCCCTCATTTTCAGATTAGATCTTTTATTTATCTTTAACTTCAAACTCAATATTGGAAGACGACAGAGTAATACAAAGTGGAGTTGACAGTTTAATAAAAAAATTTAAAAATATTTGTGGAATGAATTGATTACATTTTAATTTCGTTGAGTTCGTTAAGCAATGGCCAGCTGTTTGAATTCGAAGATTAAAAGTATCTGATACTTTACCGAATGATAACACTTTGGAAACTTTTAATTGCAGGAGCGAAGAAAAGATAAACTCAAGATCTTATTTTTATCCAATAGCTTCAACTTTTCACTAACATTCCCTATCGTTCTTCATGTCAATTATGGTTTGTGATGCAGTGAAAAATGTTGTATGGCATTTTTTCTTGCTACTTTATTCGGTCATTACATTTTTTTTTAGTCCAAACGGGCTTTGTCCCCGAAGGACTATTGTTTTCGTTTTGCGATTTTGCGTCGGAAACATTAAAAGTCTGAATCAGTTTTCAAACTGTTGCCACAAAATATTGCACATCTGTATTATATTTAAAGAAATTAAAAAATGAAGAATCTGCATAAATGTATGTATATTTCTTCAAATGTGGTAAAACAACGGTACCTAGAGCCATCCAATTTTGAATAACGTGCGTTTCCACCAGAATATGCGTATCTGGAAGCCCAAGTTTGGAATTTGTTTTATTATCTATTTCATATTTTGTAAAACTTTAACGAATTTTTGATGAACAAACACAAACGATTTAAAAGCGAGCAATGGTAACATTCTACGGGGAAAAAAATAACCTTTTTTATCTCCAGCGCGCGGAACTGTGTATCGAAAATTCTAAAGATAGACTCATTTTAAAATTATTTTGCGATATTGCTCTTGAACTGAATTTTATGGCTTAAGGGCGAAGAACATATTATTTAATAAATAAAGGTAACACACCAAATGTTAAAAAACGCCCCTTTGGACGAAATTTAAAATCTGAAATCTTTCAGATTTTTTTTTTCAAAATTTAATCCGTCTGTAATTGGTTAACAGATTTAAGAACCCTTCTCGAAGGCAAAAAGAAACGCCTGATTTTCGCAGGGGCGAAACGGCGTGCACGCACCTGATGTCTACTTTCAAAAATACTTCTAAATACTCTGATAATATAAGAATCTGCAAAATTTGGCGGTTCCTGACGTAGGATAACGCAATAAATTTAGATAGACAGTTTAAAAAAATTAAACTGAGTGTTGAAACTAAATAACGTTTGCATAATCCGAGTTCGTAAAACAAAACATTTATTTTACATATTTTTAAAGAAAGAACGTTCTGAAACAACTTGTTTCATCTGCACAATCAACCGATGCTCTCACTTCAAAGCATTACGCCATCTAACTTGGCCCATATCCAAAAAAACAAATCGAAGAATTACAGAATCGTTGTTGCCACACAAGAAAAGAAATATAATTACAAACTTCACACAATAATAAAGCAAAAACACACTTTTGAAAAATACATAATAACAATTAAAATAGTAAAAATAAAATTCTTATTTCAAATTAAACAATATTGTCTTGATATGCAACACTGAGGATATCAGTGACCATAGAAACTGATGGTCTTCGGTGACTGACATGGAGTGACTCAGTGAATTTAGATAGAAAATTAAAATAAAACTAAACCTCAGAACAGCAGTGACCGTCCAATCTGTTGATCTCCGGTGACCCACGAGTTGATGGTTACTGACGTGAGTGACGCAGTAAATTTGTATACAGAGTTAAAATTTAACTTGAATGATAGCAGTGACCGTCGAGACTGTCGGGCTGTGGTGACCGATAATTTGACTATTACTGGTGTGGAGCAATGCAAGATTATATGCAGAAACATCAGCTGAAAGGCAAGTGGGTAATAAATACATATTAGTATAACCTAATATCCTACCTGCCAACTTCGTTAAAGTAAAAAATCTGAAGATTTTCGGAAAAAATTCAGAAAAATCGTAAAATCAATTTTATAGAGAAAATTGACCCATAGCTGAATAATTTTAATCAAATAACTTGAAAAAAAAGGGTTTATCTTAAAAAGAGAAAATTACTCAAATGAAATTATTTTTACATATTTACAGCAGTTTTTCAGCTTTTGCTTAAAAACAAATTCGAAGATTGTAACCTTGTAACATTTACTTTTTTTTAAATTTCCTGATTAAGGTATTTCCTAATTAAGTCGACAAAATTACTTTTAAAACACGACAAGGGGGGAAATTAAAAATTCGCCAGTTGAAGAACAGGAGGAAGAGAAAACTGATAAAATGGCATTTTAAACAGTGACGTAAGGAAGTTAAAATGTGTTATTTTAATAATTAAAAAAACGTGGAAATTAAAATGTGTTATTTTAATAATTAAAAAAACGTGGAAATTAAAATGTGTTATTTTAATAATTAAAAAAACGTAATTCGAATACATCATCATTATTTAAATATATATTATGTAATAATAATAATAGTAATAAAATTATTACATTTATTAAAATTTGTCATGAAATTCAATTATGAATTAAAGTTGTTGTACAAATATTGATCTTAAAGTCACCCAAACTTTGATAAATCGCCAAACGCTGCCACATACAGCAACAGAATACATATTTCTAAAAGGTAAGAATTTATATCTGATGTAATAAAGATATGAATTCGAAAGAGTTTGCCAAGAGATCGGATTTAGATGCAAACTGCGAAACTAGCATAGTTTGGGCCTCTTAACAAAATGTTGCAAAAGTTTTGAAAAAAAAAAGTTGCGAGTAAAGTCGTCAAATAAAATAATAAAATCTAAAAATTTTAAAAAATTCAAGAATAATTGTTTGATTTGTGATATAATTATTAAAATAGTTGAATATTTTTAAGTTAAAATTTCATTTATTTTAGTGGCGAATGACACAAGTCTTTCTTCTTCAGAAGCTGGAAGAAAAATAAAAATTTCAATTTTTTTCTTCCTTTTGAAGAAGAACCTATGTCGAAATCAAGAGAGTTTTATTTAAGATCAACTCTAAACTCCTTCCCTCCTCTCCCTTTTTAATCCAAAGGGGCTTTGTCGCTGACGGACTATTGTTTTCGTTTTGTGATTTTGCTTTGGCAACATCAAAAGTCTGAATCACTGTTCAAACTGTTGCCACCAAATCTTGCAGCCCTGTGTTATATTTAAAGAAATTAAATAATGAAGAATTAGCATAAATGTATGTATATATCTCCAAATGTGATAAAACAACGAGCCATCCAATTTTGCTAACGTACGTTTCCACCCGAATATGCGCATCTGGAAGCCCAAATTTGGAATTTGTTTTATTATCTACTTCATATTTTCTAGAACTTTAATGAATTTTTGATGAACAAACTCAAACAATTTAAAAGGAGCAATGGCAACACACTACGGGAAAAAAAACCTTTTTATCTCCCGCGCGTGGAACTGTGTGTGTGGCAAATTCTAAAGATAGATTCATTTAAAAATTATTTTGCGATATTGATCTTGAACTGAATTTTATGGTTTAAATGCGAAGAACATGGTATTTAATAAATAAAGGTAACACACCAAATGCTAAAAAAAAAGCCCCTTTGGACGTAATTTAAAATCTGAAACCTTTCAGATTTTTTTTCCAAAATTTAATCTGTCTGTAACTGGTTAACAGATTTAAGAATCCTTTTTTTCCCGAAGCCAAAAAGAAACGCCTGATTTTTGCAGGTGCAAAATGACGTGCACGCACCGGATGTCTACTTCCAAAAGTACTTCTGGATACTCTGATAATATAAAAATCTGCAAAATTTTTAATAATATTTTTGCTTGCATTTTTTAAAAGTATTAAATTAGGCGCAGAAAAATAATTTCTTTTGTGTTAAAAAGAAAACGAAATTTCTAATTCTACAATTTCTTTATTTAGTGGAATATTGGATTGATAAGCTGTTTAACTGCATTAATTTGGTTTTATCTCTAACTTTATTGAGGTTTGCAGTTAGATCAATGAAAATTTTTTGAACTCCGTTTTTTTAAGCTTCTTCCAGAGCGGACATGGTTCTGGTTTAAAATGTGTAAATTAACATTTTACACAAGGCATACCGAACTAACACTTTAAAAAACAAAACACACGAAAAGCTTTTGCAATATACTTCTTTTTAGCCCAAAAGAGGCGTTAGCCTAGAAGAGTTATTAGTCTCGAAACGGTATTTTGCGTCGGTTCACTATAAATGTCCGTTTTTCTTTGAAAATTGTTGCCTCGAAATATTATCGCCCTGAATTATATTTAAAGCCACTTAAAATGAAGAATCTCCATAAATATATGCATGTTTCTTGCATTGTGAAGAAACGACGGTACCTAGGGCCATCAGATTTTGAATAACGTAATCCTGCACCCGAACGTGGGCACTCGGACATCTGAATTTGAATTTCGAATTTCCTTTATTATATATTTCATATTTTGTAAAACTTTAATAAATTTTTTATTATTATAAAAAAAAAACGATTTCAAAGCGAGCAGTGGCAACACTGCACGGAAAAAAATTTTTATCTCAAGCGCGGGAGATTATCGATCGAAAATTCTAAATGTATGCTGTTTATAAATATTTTTAGCCCAAAGGAATATTAACCCAAATGGTTAATGTGTACGTTTGCATAAATGAAAAAAGTGCTCCTTTGCGCGTAATATAAAATCTGAAAGCTTTCAGATTTTTATTATTATTTTTTTTATAATTTTGAATGAAAAATGTTGAAATATAAGGTTATTTCAATAAGAAAATTTTTTAAATGAAGTACAGTTTGTATCAGCTTTAGAGTCATTATGTTATTTTGAAGCAGGAGATATGAAAAATGAGCAATGCCCTGGCCGGGACTCGAACCTGGACCTCTCGAATACGCGCTGAGTGTGCTATCGTTACACCACGTAGGCAGTGTGCTACCGTTACACCACTTAGGCATGCTGGAAGGAGGAAGAAAATACCTTATATACTTCCCCTTTTAAAGGATAACTGAGGATTATACGACCCAATCGCCAAATCACGGTACGTACATTGTGTATTTTGAAGCAGGAAACATGAAAATGAGAGATGCTCTCGCCGGGACTCGAACCTAGGCCTCTCGAATACGCACCGTGTGTGCTACTGTTACACCAGGAAGGCATGTTGGAACGAGGGAACATCTACAACGCTGAAAAACTTTAGGAAGTGGGAAACTTCTGCAACAGGTATCTGCTCTGATTTCCAGTTTTAGAAATCGAATTTTGAACAGGACACGTGGTAACTCACCCAGGCCTTCATCGGGATTCGAACCATGGATTTCCTGGTTACCTGCTGGACGTTCTAACCAATTATATCCTGAGAGAGTATATTAGGGAATCCGGGTTATATGTTTCAAGCAAAGGATTTAAAAGCGATAAACGCAGTTCTTGTTCATTTACTGTGGCTTTCCAACACCAATAAGCATTTTCCTCCTGACCGCTAGATTCGCTTAATTAGATTATGATAATGCAATCGAGAGCTATCTGTATATGGGTACAGATAACTTTGTGCAGGACGTTGCTGAGAAGAATTGACTCATATTCCCGTTATAGATAGGGTAAATTTCGGGAACTCATATGCAGGCAGCTTATTCATCGGGATTTGAATCCGAATAAAACAACCAATATTCAACTATATTACCGCATGTCTGCTGGTGGACCACGATTCACAGCAATCAACCCTTTTATCATGAACCGTGCTGTTAGATTTTGCGTTCATTTTAAGATTTTATCTGAAGTCATTTCTTCATTCCATGTTGGTGATTCGGGAGTGGTTGCCTGTGGAGAGAAAGCATTATGAATTCGTTTCCTAATTAACACCCGCATATATTTTTAAATATATGAATTAGTAAATAATGAAAAATCTGTATGTATATATTGTCTGTATATTATACCCACACATGCATACATACATACATACGCTGTTTCTGTCATTGTGGAAAACAGCGGCACCTACAGCCACAAAATTCTGAACACATGTAGCCTTTCCTCCACTCGAACATGCTCACTTCGAAGCCCAAATTTTGAATTTTTTCTTTGTTTTTGATTTATTTCATATTTTGCATTAAGTTGAGAAATTCTTAATTAATAAACTGAGCTATTTAAAATCTATGTGCTGTCATTCTGAAAAACATAATATATTTATGTTTTAAATTTAATCAGAAAACTCAGCGAGAAAAGGGAAGTGTGTTGCCTCTCGGGAAAACGCAATATATTTTCCGAATTTAATCAATACTCTCAGCGATTTAAAAGAGATGTGTTTTCCACTGCTAGAATTAAAATATTTGTGTCTTTCATGCGGCAGTATATTCTCTTTTAGCAAACTTAAAATATCTATTTTTTTTTTCAAATTTACTGTGTTATTAATTAATAAATTAAGATATATTTTTCATTCAATCAATTCAGTTCTCATTTCGGCAAAAATACATAAAAACTCAGAATATCTTCATTAAAAATTGAAAGATGTAGAAAAATATAAAACACTAAATACAGTTAAAACAATTAAAAATAGTTTTTAAAATTGAAATTACAGTTTCTACGCAAAAACAAGCAATTCGGCCAGCAGGCAAGAAGGCAGATTTTTTGGTGCACAGAACTAAGTTTTCTTTTGGTCCCACTCGGCAAACGGACAACGAAGGTGCATAAAGACTTAATTCACTATTCTACTAAGTTTCAAATGTAAACAAATGTGGCTGCTATGGTAAAACAAATTAAGCCTAACCGCATTTCAACAACTTTTAAATTTTTGATAATTCTATACTAAGAACTAAGGGCATAAAAACCTTAACCGGAAGATAAGAACAACATAATTCAGTCATTTTGAAAGCAAAACATGCACAATTTACCAATATATAAAATTAAAAATGTCTGATGTGTACACCACATGACTTCCTTGTATGGAATATTACATTATACGCACTTTTTACAGCATTTCTTTTAAACTTATTGAGTTGAATTAATTGTACTTCGTCGATGGCGCATAAACAACAATAGAATAAATGCACTCTTTAAAATTCACTGTATTTATTTACCATAGCGACACCCTAGCGCTAGGTTCACTTAACAGCGTTACATATTATTCATTTTATAACTCGGAATGCACAAAAATTATATCATCTGAAGAATTATCTAAGCGTTGCCACATGTTCTTATCAAATACTATAATAAATCTAAAAAGATGTATAAAAGAAATTAAGCAAATAAAAAAGAAACAGTTTTTCTCAGGCGATTCAGGCGCCGCTTACCTAATACGCATTCGCTACTTTTAAACATTCTCCTGTGTCCGAGAGAGACTGCAGACAATATTTGCTCCTAATACGAAACACTTATTTCCTCGAATTTCATTAGAGATATATTTCTCATTCAATTAATTCTGTTCAAAGTTTGCGACAAAGCAAAACTATATAAGACCTCAAAATATCTTTGTTAAAAATTGAAGAATATGTGAAAAAAATAAAACATAAAATACATTTAAAGCAATAAAAAAATTACAATTAAAATTACAGTATCTACGCAGCGACAAGCAATTCGGCCAGTAGGCAAGAAGGCAGATTTTTCGATGAACAAAACTAAAAGTTTCCTTTTGGTCCCACTGGGCAAAAAGACACTGAAGGTGCAGAAAGATTTAATTCACTATTCTGCTAAGTTTCAAATGTAAACAAATATGGCTGCTATGGCAAACAAAAATTAGACTTAACCGCACTTATACAATTTTTAAATTGTTGATAATTCTACAGTAATTTCATGCATATTAACTAAAAGCATAAAAACTTTAACCGGAAGATAAGAACAACATAATTCAGTCACTTTTAAAGCAAAAAATGCGCAATTTACCAACATATGAAAATAGAAAAAACTGAGCTGACGGAGCCGAGTAACGTAGTGGTATATATTTATGTACTTTTGATGCGGCCGATTGCAACCAAAAAGATGCGCACAGCTACATACGAGGCACGTCCAGAAAGTAAGTTCCGTTTCAATTTATCTCCGCTGCAGCTCTGCGATCGCAGTTCCGCACATGCGCAGTAGACGCTCTGTATCAAGGAGAAGAAACGCGCGCCATTTGGAGATCGCTGTCAGTCACGTACGCTTTGTTGTGCTTGTTTACAATGTCGGTGTTGATTGAAAATCCCGCCGCTTGTGAAATCAGATCTGTGATTCGTTTTCTGAATGCGAGGAAAGTGAAACCTAGTGAAATTTATCGGCAAATTTGCGATGTTTACGGACCAAAAGCGATGAGTGATTCAATGGTGAGAAGATGGGTCCGAAAGTTCAATGACGGACGTAGTGATGCGCACGATGAAGAAC
>KK120026.1:369402-465573 GCA_000611955.2 Stegodyphus mimosarum | reverse complement strand
AAAAAAAAAAAAAAAAAAAAAAAAAAAAAAAAAAAAAAAAAAAAAAAAACCTCTTCTGAATCCATTTTAAATCAGTTTTATAATTTATTTTGGCGAAAAAAGTACTTTATTCTGTCCTTATGTACAGATGACATGCAAAAACATCGTTAAATTGCATTCGATACCGGTCAAAATGGATATTTTTCTTTGAAATATGATAGCCGGAATTTTTCGTGATTACAATTTTTCTTTGAAATATGATAGCCGGAATTTTTCGTGATTACAATACTTCCTTTACTTCGTATAAGGACGTAAAAACTGAGCTCACGGAGCCGAGTAGCAGCGTGGGTGTATATATGTATCTACTTTTGGTGCGGCTGGTGGCAAAGGGAGATGCACAGCTACATGGTATAGCAATTTTATATATAAAATTTCAACGTTTTGAGGTACTTTGAGGTTTTGGGTTAGGCAAGATACATACATACATAAAATTATATCATCTGAAGAATTATCTAAGCGTGCAAGCAGACGCCACGGAAAAAAAAAAAATCTGTTCTGAAACCATTTTAAATCAGTTTTATAATTCCTTGGGGAAAAAGAGTCTTTCATTCTGTCCTACGTACAAATGTTACGCCCATCAATTAATTGCATTGGATAGCAGTCAAAATGGATATTTTTGTTGAAATATGAAATCCGCAAATTTTTGTGATTACAATACTTCCTTTACTTCATACAAGGAAGTAAAATGAAGAAAATGTATAACGATTTTAATTAGTTAGCATAATTTCGTTGAGTCCAATTAGTATAACTTTGTAAAAATATTTAAAAATTTAATAATAAATTGAAAGTAATGCTTTTTTGATTTCAGTAATGTTTTCAATCGTTTCAGTATCGTTTCTATATTTTAGAAAAAAAAAATAGAAATTATACAATGAGCTGTAGTGAATACTACAGCTCATTGTATAGTATTGTAATGAACACTGCAGCTGTAGTGAATACTGCAGCTCATTAGCTCATTATACAATTTCTTCAATATGACAACTACTTTTAATCATGGTCCGAAAAGATTCTGGAAAGGTTTAAAAAAAAGTTAGAGCATTTTATTTTTTAGCTCATCAAAAATATTGCTGCTTGCCCATTAAATCTGAATAGGAAATATGAATCAGTTTATGTATTTCCTTCAGACTTTCTCAACTATATATATATTATTATTATTGATATGCTAAAACGGTAGCATTTAGAGCCACCAAATTTCAAGCACATGTAGTTTTTCACGCGAACATATGTACTTCTGAAGCCTGAATCTTGAAATTCGAATTTGTTTTCTTTTTCTTTCTTTGCGCGCTAGCGGCTCAGCGGTAAAGGTCTCTGAACTCTGGTATTTTGATACATGGTTCGAAACCGTTGCGAATGAGCTCACTGCATTGACGCTTTCGTGGTTTTCCCCACGTGTAAGGTGTATACGAACCAGTTTCCCTTAAAACGTTCTCCAGAAAAGCATCCTTTTCCTTTGGCGAGACAGCCCTCGAATGCTTTGCGATAATAAATAAAACAAAACATTTTCTTTCTTTATTATCTTATGCAAATATAATGGCATTTTGATTACAATTTAAAAGCAATATACTGCCACTCTGTGAAGCGTAAGCTATTTATGTTTCAAATTTAATGAAAAAAAACTCATTTAACTGAGATGTGTTGCCACTGCAGGAGGCAAAATATTTTCATCTTCCACATTCCAGTGTGATGCCATTCGCTAAAGCGAAAGATGTCTAGTTTCCTTTTAATTTTAATGTCTAATTTCCTTTTAAATTGATTAATAAACTGAGCGATTTAAAAGTATGCTAAGCGTTAAGCTTCCGTTGCAGTTTTGAGAGGGAACGTCTCAGAGACCGGTCCAAGTGTTTTTCACCCTTCTTACCCTACCACTTTCGAGAAGATGCGCTGCGCATTTTGAATGCTCCTGTACCACACAGACACTATACGCTTACAAACATCTATGCCTTCTTCAGGGGTTCGAACCCATGCTCATCAGTATGGCAGCAAGCGTCTCTAAGCACTATACCGTCTAGGAGGGTATTAAAATATTTATAATGCTTGTATATTTGACATTTTGAAATTTTTACAAATAACCAGGACAAAATGACAAACTGGCTGGGACGCTGGGATATCCTTTCAAATTGGGACAGTGCCGGAAGATCAAGACATCTCATACTGCCATTTAAAATAATAAACATATATAAATATGCCTATATGTCTCTAATTTATTACTAACTTTAAAATAAAAAAAAATTATATAGCATATTATTGAAAATTTACATAATTTTTATCGCTGTCGCACAGCTCGGAACACACGTAAAACTGTTTGTAGACGCAATGGTGCCCGCTGGCATAAGGCTTTACCCGCCCTCTCTTACGTCTTCAAACATCTTCAGGACCTTTGCTTTCCGTGATAAAAAAAAATCGAGAAAAATGTAGTTGCAGATCGCTTTATGGAAGAAGATATGATCTCATCATAAATTAGGAAGATAAATATGTTATACTTTTCAGAATGGCAACATAGTGGCATGTGAAAGATGAAAATGTTTTTTGTTTCGAGCAGTCCAACAGTTTGCTTCTGAATCGCTGATTTCGTTAATCAAAAAATTAATTGAGTTTCCACAAAATATGAAGTAAATAAAAAAAAAATTCGAAATTCATAGTTCAGGCTTCAAGGTGCAAATGTTCGGATGAAGGCCTATTTGTATTCAATATTCGGTGTCTCTAGGGGCTGCCATTTTCTCACAATGCGAAGAAAGACTCTTCATTATTTAACGATAGAGATATTACGAAAACAGATGACAGTATGCAGAATTACTTTTTTGAAGAAATTCATTTTACTGGGCTCATGTCCTTCCTGGGATTTATTGCATCATTATATGAAAGAAAAAGAAAGATTAAACATTAGGAAAGCTAAAGTCTGAAATTACTGTTCCCAGTTATTGCAGATATTTAGAATTCTCTCGTACTTCAGATATTTCGCCTTTTCGCTCTTGCTTCACGTTATTAAATTGCTTTCTAAAATAGCACATTGCATAACAACCGGATATGGGAGAAGTAACTCGTGTTGGGAAGAATTTCCGGTCGAGTCTCTCTGCGGATGTAGATATTTTTCTTGCGGTAATCTTCCAAAACCAACGAGAAATCTCTACCGCGCGTATGTTTATGAGTTCTAATTTCATTCGACATTGCTGATTTAATTTCATGAACTAGTAGTACTAAATATTAACAACAACAAATTTTTTGCTTTTTCATCATAAACGTCTTTGGCGCAGTTCAAGATGACCTTTCCTAGCACTGTGGTACTACATCTACTATTTTTATGTTATTTCTGAGTTCTAATTTCATTCAAGAATTAAGCTTAAGTCAGTTTCCTAATGACCGGCAACGGATTCACCGGACCCTGTCTAAAAAGAAAAACAAATTAAGCTTTTTAATGTGAAAGAAAACGATGGGGAAATCCTTGCCTCAAAGCATCAGCGTAAAACAAAACTGTCTTGTGAAAATAAATAAAAAAAAAAGCTTATGGAGTAACAGGATTCAGTGCATAATTTAATTCTACGTAATCTGGAAATTCTGGCAATGCAGTGTGTCCACAACAAGCTCTTACGCGGTCATAATTTTCACAACCATCGGTCTTAGACGTGTTCTTTGGCATATTTAAGCATAAAAAAAGATTCAGTTTTCTAAACATTATAAAATATAATTTTTTATGCTATTGCACAGCCCCTGTCGTTATATTTAGGAAAATTTTATATTAGTTATAAAAAATAAAAAAACAAAAATGATAACTCCCATATGAGGAAATATTTTTAAGGTTATCATATTGAAAGGCCCTGCATCAACTGAACTGCAAAATTTTTGTATTTTTATGCATTAAAAAATACCGTTATTAAGGTGCACCCTTAATCCTCTGATGTAAAAAATAAAAAAATAAATAAATCAGATTTTATATTACGCCCAAAGGGGCGTTTTTTAACATTTTGTGTGTTATCTTTATTTATTAAATATCATGTTCTTCGTACTTAAACCATAAAGTTTAATTCAACAGCAAGAAAGAGCATATCCTTAGAATTTCCAAACATTCTGATACGCTGGAGATAATTTTTTCCCCGTACAGTGTTGCCACTGCTCGGTTTGAAATCGATAAGTTTGTTAATCAAAAATTCGTTAAAGTTTTACAAAATATGTAATACATAATAAAACAAATTCCAAATTTGGGCTTCCAGATGCCCATATTGGAGTGTAGCACTACGTTATTCAAAATTTTATGTCTCTAGGTGCCATTATTTTCTCACAGTGCCTGAAACATATATACATTTATGCAGATTCCTCATTATTTGATTTCTTTAAATATAATGCAGGGCTGTAATATTTGGGGGCAATAATTTAAATAATGACACGCCGTTTTATAGCGGACGACGCAAAATGCGAAAGCGAAATTAATAGCCCTTACGGGCAAATTGCTCTTTTGAGCTAAAAAAAAGTCTCAAGGTTAAGCCGTGGACAAATGAGTTGTTGAAGCAGTTGAAAAACAGTACTTAGCATACAGTAAAATAAAATTTTTATTATCGGTCAAAAGGACCATATTTCTTTACTTAGCACTTCTTGTTTATAGTCAGTGACGGTATCACTAAAATAGTTGTCTGCACTATTACCATCAGTATAGCTATCGTACCACAGAATAAACCAGCTTTGAGCATGATTCATCACAGATGATAGCTATCGTGCCGGTATCTCACAGCATTCATCCTCAGATTCTGCAAGTATTTAGTGTACAAATATTGTACAGTAAGGAATGAAATGTTGTAACCGGCACTTTTTACGCGAGTTTGACCTGAATAACATTGTACAAATCCTTTCGTAAATATTCTTTTTTAATGCTATTTTTAAGTTATGTCTTTGACGTTTAGTGTTCTATTGTTGACAATGTGTTTGTTCTTTTTGTTTTGAATGCTGATTTAATGTATGTAACTCAATTTATTCTTCTGATTAAAATGCAAAAAGATAGAGGTTGAATTGCTAGCAGAGTTTTTCTATTAATTATGATAAGGGTTCCCTTTTCTATAAATTTTAACTGATCTCAGACTGACCGTCGTTTCAGTTAACCATGTCGTCCCCTATATTACGCCGCTAAATCTAGTATTGATTGAAATTTCATGCGTAAATGTTAATAACATTTTTTAATTTTTGGAAGCCAATTAATCTTTCCATACCAGAATTTGAAATTCTTGACTCTTTATGTTATGCTATGCTACTCCATCAGGTACTTATCTTTCACTTCTTTGGCAAATATTACTATTACTACAAAATTTCACTGCCATAGACAGCCTAATAAAAATCTCTAACTTATAAGGATTTATAGCATTCCACCTTACATGCTCTCGTTGATTAAGTAATAGCACGTCTAGATAGCAATTGGGAGATTTATATTTCAAATCGCAAAGAAGTGTTTTTTCAACGTTTCGTGTTTTACCTTTATTTATTAAATATCATGTTCTTCGCACTTAAACCAAAAAATTTAGTCCAACAACAATATCGCAAAATATTTAAAAAGAGCATATCTTTAGAATTTCCCATACACAGTCTCTCTCGCGCGCTGCCGCCCAGACGGTATAGTGGTTAGGGGAGCCGACTGCGATACCAAAGGGACCTCGTTCGAATCCTGGAGAAGGCATGGTTGTAACTGTTCGTCCCTTCATAGGAGGCAAAGGTGGCCCACCTATTAGGCGCCTCCATAATAAAGTGACCACCATTTCCGCCCTTAGTAGTGGCCAAGTCGAAGTCGGCTAAAGCTTCTCCATTGGTCCATTGTTTAAAAAAAAAAAAAAAAAAGTCTCGCGCGCGCTGGAGGAAAAAATTTTCCCCCGTACAGTGTTGCCACTGCTGACTTTGAAATCGTTGAGTTTCTTAACTGAAAACTCATAAATGCTTTACAAAATATGAAATAAATAATAAAACAAATTCCAAATTTGGGCTTCCAGATGCCCATATTCGAGTGAAAACGTACGTTATTCAAAATTCGATGGCTCTGGGTACCGTTGTTTTATCACATTATGAGAAACATACATACATTTATGCAGATTCTTCATTATTTAATTTCTTTAATACAGGGCTCTAATATTTGGTGGCAACAATTTCAAAAGTGAATCATTTATAATGAATCGACGCAAAATGCCAAAACGAAATTAATAGCCCTTCTCAGCTAACGCTCCTTTGGGCTAAAAAAAGCTTTCAGATTTTATATTAGGCCCAAAGGGGCGTTTTCTTCATTTACATACGTATACACGTTTCGAGAGCACCTGGACTTGAAATATTTAAGGGGAAAAAAAGTAGCATATCCTTAGAATTTCCGATAGACAGTCTCGTGCGCTGGAGGAAAAAAAAATTTTTTTCCGTGCTGTTGCCATTGCTCACTTTGAAATAGTTGAGTTTGTTAATAAAAATTCGTTAAAGTTTTACAAAATATGAAATAGACAATAAAACAAATTCCAAAATCTGGCCTCCAGATGCCCATATTCGGGTGGAGGACAACGTTATTCAAAATTTAATGGTTCTAGGCACCGTTGTTTATTTCACAGTACGTGAAACATACATATATTCATGCAGATTCTTCATTATTTAATTTCGTTAAATATAATACAGGGCGATAATATTTGGTGCAACAATATGAAAAGTGATACACCGCTTATAGCGATTCAGCGCAAAATGCCGTTTCGAGACTAATATTCCATTCGGAATGAATGGCCCTTTTGGGTTTGGAGGAAAAGAATTGCTAATTCGCAATTCAGAATTCCCAACCCCCAATTCAGTTATCGTTAAATCTCAAAGCTGAATTAGCAGCAACATCAACTTGTCTGAAAAACAAACTGACATCAACAAGTCCTGGACTGTACTTGATCATAGGATTATTGGAGGAACAGATGTACGAGCCTGTACTTCCTTTATTATAAAAGTGCATTTTAGACTTTTTATTTGTATTGAGGGGAGGACGCTTTTGCATTAATTGCAATAAGTCCAATATTTCGGTGGTTTAATCTAGTGTACAGTAAAATAATAATTTTTGCTGTACACTAGATTAAAGGATCTTTAAAAGTATGAATTTTTTTGCGAGAAGCCTAAAGGAATCCCATAAAAGGGCTGTCAGCAAGAGAAGTCCGATAAACGAAGTTCTCCGGAGAGATGAAAATGGAGAAGCCTCTGCAGGATCGGCTTAGCTGTCTGAGCTGGAAAGTGTTTTGGCGAAGGGTAAAAGTCATTTGATATCAGTTAGCGGGGAAAGACAAGTCAAGAGGGAGTTCTTGACAAATCACCTTGCTTCTGATGAACAAACTCAAAATTTACTCCATATCAGTTTTTTATGTAATTTCCCACTAAGCAAAGTGTTATTTTCAGCTTGTCTAAAGGAAATTTAGTCTTGCATTTCTTAGTATATCGAACAGTATTAGTGATGGGTTTAGATTAGATTAGAAAATATTAGAAAAAATTAGAAATTATTACAGTATTAGAAAGTCGAGAATCTGATAGCAGTTTCTTAACAATATCTTTGACAGTTTTTTCCGATGGGTTGGCGAGAGATTTTATCATGTAAGATTTCAAAATTTCTTTTTGTACATAGCTGCCTGTTCTTTTTTCGGGGCCATAAATGCAGTGAAATCATTTAGAGGAGCTATTGGCATGCGTCGATTTTTAAATGAGTAAACAGTTTTGTATTTCGAGAATTCCGAAAACGGCAGCCCTGTTTTTAAACCAAAAGAATAGCACCTGCACTGCCCGCTTCAGTTTAACAGCTGAACAATCAAAACAGAGTGCTTTTTGTCATTTGGCTGACTTCACCTCTTCCACTGTATTTTCTTTAAAGAAGGTCCTAGAAGACATGTCATCGGAGTTGTGAGCGAAATTAGAATCACTGGCAGGACTTAAACAGGCTGATAAGCACCGTCCTCAAGTGCGCCAGCTCTTCTGTCTGTAACGTAAAGTACAGTGAAAGAGGATGTCTGCGATATTTTAGGAACACAGGGCAACCTTTTGAACAAGTGCTTGACTTTATTGATTTATTCTGATATACAGCGAGGAAAATTCCCACTCTTGCCAGAGCCTGAAATAATCTCATATAGGATCTGACCCGTAAAAAGTCGAAATTACGGTGATCTCCGATCGAGAGAGAAAATAAAAATAAAAAGAGAGACACTTTGTCTCTTGAGGGAAAACTAAGTTTCTGGTCTGAACGATGAGGCAGACTCATCAGTTAATCATGAGGGCTGCAAAACTGCAGTACTACGTCTGGCTTTAACAGAGGCAGGGGAATCATCAGGAAGTCATTGGCAAGATCAAGGATTCGTAAAGTTCAACACGTGGAGTGCCACTTTCAACTTTTGAAGTGGCGATTTCACTTCTTGGCATTTATCAGCAATTTTTCACTTTTTAGAAAGAAGTTTGTTGAGACTTTTTTTCAGAAAATAAGACCGTTACAAAATAACAAGTACGAGCTGTCTGAGCCCTATTAATAGTTTAAGAAGAGCACGAGTCTGGTATTACAAAAGCTTCTAGAAATTTGGGGAAAGATAAATCGCCAAGGCATGTGAGCAGCGTATCTCACAATTTATTGACGCTGTTTTTACATTCTTAATGTTACCACTTCCAATTTCACATAAGAAACAAGCACTGATATAAAAAAACATATATAACCACAAATACAAAACAATTAAATAGCTAAATAATACAGCAATAAGTAGAATTTACAAATGATTTAAACGCTTACAGATATGAACGCAGGGCTTCATTTACACAAGGGCAAAAAAGGCATCTACCCCTCACACAGCCCATAAAACTGTAAACCTAGCTTTAATTTTTTTTCTATGTGGTAGGCGCCGCTGATGAAAATTAAATTTCATATATTCTGAAATAAGCATATAACTTAATATTTTACATTTAAAATTATTTAAATAAAAAAGGACGCATCTCACCTTTTTCTACGTTTTGTTTTCGTGGTTCCATTTTAATATTTGTTGTATAGAATGTAAACTTAAACCTGTTGCACTGAGATCTTGTTTTCTCTTTGGCATAAAGTAAACTCGGAGGATGAATTATTTATTAATTTTATTACAAATTTTTAATTAAATTAAAGAGGTATGAATAAATTAATTCAGTTAATTCGTGCATCAATTCAGCAATCAAGTATGTTGAGGCATCGGGTTTATTTTGGAGAAAGAAACAGAAAAAATCAGTTGTGGTCTTGCCGGGAATTGAATTCTGGATCTTCTGATTGTCAGCTTTACGTACTCTCAATTACATCTTCAAGGCGCATGGTAAGGAAGGAGAAATTTCTTTAAAAAAATGTATGAGTAAAATGTTGACTTAAGGAATTTAATATCTTTCAAACAAAGATCAAGCTATTTCTTCAGAAGAGTTCTGTTCTAATTTTTGCTTTCAAAATCTAGAATTGAAGCAATACGTAAAATTTTACATATTTTAAATACTTTAAGAAGAACCTGATGCTTCCTTGAAAGTAGATCCGTAACCCCGTAAGGCTGCGTTCAGACTGCGACGTAAATGTCACATAAATGTCGACATATAGTCACAAGGAATAAAATGCGGGAATTCCTTTCACACATGGGACACAGGGTCTAAGTCGCACCCACTTAGAAAAGCTAAATTTGTGCATGCGTGGCTACGTCTACAGCTTTCCCACTCTGTTTTCCCATTCAGGTTTCACGCGTTCCCTCTGATTGGTCGATGCTTATCCCAAGACGGCATAAAGTTGAAAACTTCGAAGTTTATGCAAAGAGCCCTAAACCAGATTTTGTGACGTAGCACTGACTGGTTGCCAGGCAACGCAGCTCGCCTTAAACCACTTATGCCCTTTATACCGTCGTCTGAACGCAGCTTAACTCCATTTTCAAGCAGCCTTCTAAAACCTTCTATAATATTTGAACGATTTCAAATTTTAAGTAAGATTTTTGTATTATGGATCTTAAAAAGTATAAATTTAGAGAAAGGAACAAAATTTTAAATTTGACATTTTAGCTTTTTATGTTTTTCTTCAAAAATAATATTCTTACTGGAAGCTAAAGAAGCCTTTATTTTTAAACCAGAGAAATGAGAAAGAGATTTTTGAACTAGAAAAACTTTCGAGTTTTTCTAGTTTGAGAAAAGAATGTTTATCTGGCCATGTTAAAAGTGAGATTAGTTTTCCAACTTTTTACATTTTTTAAAATTTTTTTTTCTAGAATATTATTGTTAGTTATGTTCAGAAAAGAGATTCTAGGAATTCTCAAAACTACTACTGAAAGAAAATAATGTCAGTAATTAGCAATTCAATTGAGTCGATTTTTCCGATCCCACTACTCGTTCCCAATCTTATTCATCAATCTTGAGTGTTGAGTCATAAAAGAATTGTTCGAATTCAGGGAGCAAATGGTTCCTATCTGATTCTATAAAGGGCGGTTTTATCTGTCGTAAGCTAGCTCAGCCAATTCTATTGTGTGAGCTCCGTATTAGAAATTCGAATGTGAGAGTCTTTTGGTTATAGTAGGTGTGGTCATATATCTGACAAAACTGATTAAACTGATGAACAATTTAATTGCGTTATTTTGGTCTTATCTCTATAATTTAACTTCAGATTTTTAATATAATCAGTGAGAACTACACTCTATAACATAAAAAAAGCTACGCACCAAGAAGAAGTTATAATCCGGCCGCACACGGCACGCGCTTCTGTTGCTTGTCTTCATGCTTCTCCGATACCTCCCTGCCCGGCGCGTTTGCCAGAATTCCTCCCAATAGAGCATGTTTGAGCTCTGATTATATTACAAATTATGTCTCCGAGTGTCCCTGGATCGTGCTGATGTATCTCGCCCTTTGGAACGTGTATGGTAAGCAGTCCCGCAAGAGGACATCCACCAACTCTACGAGTCAATGTCTAGCTGGATAACAGCTTGCATAGAATCAATGATAAGACAGCGCATTTATTACATTTTTATTTTTCTTTTTAGCTGTATTTCCTGAATAAAACACTCAGTTTCTATGATACTGTTTGCGTTTCGTTTTCAATACATCACACGTACCGATTTTCGTACCATTTGGATAACTTCTTGGCGGGTCGCTTTTTACATTATAGAGTGTATTTACGTGCTTCTCTTTATTCCAATTTCTTGCACTGAAACCATAAAAACAAAACTTTTAGAAAGATGAAATATGTTTTATGTAGAATAAATCATATAGAAATAAGTAATGATATCTATTACACTGCTAAATAATTATTGTGATATCTAATGCACTGCAAAGAACTAGAAGATGCATAAGAAGTTTTATTCTGGGTCTCAAGTTTTGTAAATCGGGGCTTGCATGAAAGGAAGATCAAGCAGATTATTTTATTTATTTATTTTCATTCCTCTTAAAATAGTTTTTTTGGGAGTCCCATTTTCAAGAGCTTCCCCGTATAATAAAAATAAATGCTATAATTGTTCCACACCTCTTTTTTTTCTTAGCTGGTGATGTCACTATGACGTCATACGGCTTACGAACAATAAGGCCTGTCTGTTGCAAACATAAACATTGCCCAATCCATTCGTAGAATGGCAATGAATAGCTCAGTGACTTCTGTTTCTGGCGCATCGTACGATTAAATGCCCGTAAAACACTGCAAAGCCTTTTTTAGACAACGATGGAGATGTATTGTAATCCTGTTATGACAAAATAAAATCTGCAAACAAGATCATGTTTCGGAAACAGACGGTTGGGAAGAATGGAATCTAAAAGGGCGGTCTTCAAACCGCTTGGTTCTTTCACAAAATCCATAAAAAATATAATTTTTTTAGCACAAAGAAGCGTTAGCTCAGAAGTTCTATTAATTTCGTTTGGGCATTTTGCGTTGGTTCACTATAAACGGCGTTTCACTTTTCAAAATTGTTGCCACCAAATATTAAAGCCTTGCATTACATTCAAAGAAATTAAGTAATGAAGAATCTGCATGAATGTATGCGTGTTTCTCGCAGTGTGATAAAGCAACGGTACCTAGAGACATCAAATTTTGAATAACATAGTTTTCCACTCGAATATGGGCATCTGGAGGCCCAAATTTGGAATTTGTTTTATTATCCATTTCTTATTTTGCAAAACTTTAAAGAATTTTTGATTAAAAACCTCAACGATTTCAAAGCGAACAATGGAAACACTATACGAAAAAAAAAATATCTCAAGCGTGCGAGACTGTGTATCGGCAATTCTAAACATATGCTCATTTAATAATTATTTTACGATATTGCTGTTGAACTGAATTTTATGGTTTAAGTTCGAAGAACATGATATTTAAGAAAGAAAGGTAATGCACAAAATGTTAAAAAAAACACCCCTTTGGGCATAATATAAAATCTGAAAGCTTTCAGAATTTTTTTTTATGGTACTCTTCCCATACCTATAAAGAGGTAACGTCAAGGATGCATCGAAAATATAGAAATGTTTGTGGACTTCATATAGAAAATCGAAACAAAATTATTATTTCATTATAATTTTGCCCATAAAAATCTACTTTATATTATTTTTACCATTCGTAAAGATATAAAGATATTATTTGATTAATTACTTTAGTTGTTTCGTCTCGCAGTCCTCGCATGGTACTTTAAAATTCTTTCGAATTTTGATTTTGATTTACGGTACTTCGGACGAGTTGTATTGAACCTCAGATGATTGCAAATAACATGGTTTGGAGACCACTAAACTGGATGCTAGTTATTTCAGATATTTAGTCTTGCAGTCTCCGTACGGTATTTAAAAAACTCCTTTGATTTTGATTTGCGAAACCTAGAAGGGGTTGCTTAGAACTTCAACGTTCTAGAGAATAGAATTTGAAGAATATTAATCTAGTCGCTATCTTTGCTATTTTGATAAAAAGTCGGGGAACCTAGGGAATTAAGTAGCGACTTGCTGTGACTCGACAACGTAGACTCGAGAAGAGTTAAAATACCCTTTTATTCACTCAAACAAATTATAACAGTTGGCCCCTTCTCGGGCTTACAAGAAAGCCTCCACTCAGGCTCTTAAATCAGGATAGGAAAATAAGAAACTAAATTAATACTAACTAAAATAGACTTAGCCGAAGCTAGACACAAATATCTAACGTAGTTGGCCCTTAATTTAAATTAATCGGGGATTATCAACAGTCACGTACAATACGGCCGAGCGTTTAGAGACATTAGGTTATTTAGAAGCAGGAGAGGTGAAAAATGAGCAATGCCCTCGCCGGGAATCAAACCACGGACCTCTCGGTTACGCATCCAGCGTGCTGACGTCTACACCATGAAGGCATGCGAAGAAGGCGGGAGAAATACCTTATAAACGTAATAGATTCAAGAATGAAATAGCCAGAAAGCAAACACGCGCCACTAAGGACTCCTAAGCACTCTCTCTTTCGAAGTAAATTGAACTTCCCTATAAATACTACTCCTAACTCATTCGCATTCAACGCGATTCTAAAAACTCATTCTGGTAGGGAGTTGTAAGTGGAAACGAGGCAAGATAGGAAAGCATAATTAAATTAAAATAACTGTAATAAAATTGAAATACGCCTTACAAGCTAGTAATCTAAAAGCAGGTTTTAGCAATTGCGAGAAACGTAAGACTTATTTTCCATTTAGCCTTCGTAACACTCGACTCTACTAGAGTTGCCATTTGAGAAAAAGTAATTATTTTTATTTTGTCTCTCAAATTCAATCAGTTTGTCACTGATTAACATACTGAATTATTCAAAGCAATAAACGGACTGCTGAATAATTTTATTATTTTTATATTTATTAAGTAAACTCCTGTCCTGGCAAAATAAAATCCGCAGATCTAGAAAACATATATATATGTATATATATATATAGTTGATAGAAAGCAGTAGATGAACAAGAGACCTTTTAGTCAAGAATTTTGCGCATTGAGCTGCAAAATATGTATATATAACACAATATTTGGGAAACTTCGAAGAGAAGAACAGAATAAATCTAGACGGCAGCTTTTGACAAATATTGCCATTGCGCGAAATTAGAAATGTATACATTCCACGCATTTTCGCGAATAGCGATTACTCAGAATATTATTATCCTACAAAGAATAAGATAGCTAATATATCTTTTTGAATTTAGTCAATCTGTTATTGATCAGCGAACTGATAAAGAAGCAGCAAACTTATTTCTGACTAATATAAATCTTATTTTACTTTTTTAGCAATGCATCTAACTGAAATAATGAATTAAAATACATTTAATTTACGATAAATGCAACTGATAATTTTTATGTACTACATATTTGCAGTTTTTTATAAATAATGAAAGAGGCTAACACCATATCTCCTATAACTGATTCAGGATCATTTAAAAAAAATTTATAATATTTTGCATTCTAAATCTTTTCTAATTTTTTGAACTTTTAATAGTAAACTCTGTTTCTAGATGTTATACCTTAATCTGAAGTCTTCAGATTGCAGTTTTCTTGTTTGATATATTTAATCATCAATTTTAATAACAGTTCAAAAATTCGACAAATTAAACTGAAAGAATAAAAAATAAAGTTTAGAGTACTCGTAACTCAAAATTACGATATAAAGTGAAATCTAAATTAATCTAAATCTAAATTAAATTCTGAATAGTTTTCCTAGACCTATATACGAATTCTCCTGCTATCTTTAACTTGGAATGTAATAAAAAACACAGAATGATTACAACCATTCGTCAAATCAATTAAAATAATATTCGTATTTTGGTTCGGAGATATAAGAACAAAAGTTGTCAGGACTGAGTGTTCGGTGCATACTCTTAACGAACATATTCGTGAAATAATCTAAGTCCTGATCTTGAACAGGGAGCTGAATGCAGCTATGTTCTGTGGTAGAAAACTGTGGTAGAAGAACTGCACGTAAGAAGGATTTAAAATCCTCTTTTATTAAACCACAATTATATGCAGCCACTTCCCAACTCGGGAGGGATACAGAAAATAATGACCGCACTTGAGTCTAAACTGAACAACCAAATAATTTAAACTAAAGTTAAGTAGAAATTAAGTAATCGTTGCTCACAGAGCTATAAACGCGAGGCTGGCCTCTATGCTAAATGGTGCGTAGCAAGATTTAACTAATACTAACGCACTTAGATTTACTTCAATAAGTAATAGAGTAACAGCGCTAAGGCTTAGAATTTAAACACTAACTTGTCAGGCGAACGTCGAACACAGTAGCAGTGATCTGAGACTAAAAGCTCTCTCACACTGAGTAGTTCCTACCTATCGCTTAAATACAAACTTGGCTCCACTTCAAATTAGCATAAAGCTGAAACGCGAGCTCATTCTAACGGGAAGTTGAAATAAGAAATCATAGGAAAGGAAAATTAAAAATAAAACTTTGTTAGTTTAAACTAAAACCTTACAAAGTGTTTTAACAGAAACGTAACATCCGCTTCTTGTGGCCTGAGAATATAACCGTTGTACAATTATATAGAAAGTAAATACTATATTAGAGACTTAAGAACTTGGTTTCTTTGCTAATGTGCCTTCTAAAGGTGCAGTGAAGGTAAGACGCCAATGAAAGCCAAAACTCAACCACAATTAGCACAGCAGTATGCCACGTAGAATCTAGGAGTTTCAGAGTTCGAAGATGTCAATACACATTCTTTCGTTAAACTTGGATTCTTGCTTCTTATTTATATTCTTTTAAATTTTATTTATGGTGAAGCTGAAGGAAACGCAAAAATGCAGTAAAGATTTAAAACAAGGAAAGTAGTGTGTTAATTAAAATAAACCTTAGAAACTGCTAGACGGAAAGATTAAATTGGGTTGTTTGAATTATGCGAAAGTAGGCGACTATTATGTGCTTAAGAGAAAGAATGCTTTTGTGGAGCACTTTTTAAAGGGAAACTGGCTCATATTAATATTACTTACGGGAAAAATACCCCTACATTTATTAGTTTTCCAAGATTTTTAAACATGTTCGAGCAACCAGTTTCAGCGGTTTTATCCACTTGATCACTGGTTTTCCCACATTAACAGCTGAATCCTTTGAGCAATTCTCTAGGAGCATTATCTGGAAACGACATTTCCTGAAAGGATTAGGAAAGGCAAAAAAGAGTCAAGTGAAGAAAATCCCGTGGATGCCGAAAGACACGGAGAGATTATTACTTGGCAGAGATTATAATTGAGGCAGACGATTATAGAGACAGACGATTATAGGCAGACTTTATAGAGATGTCTTTTCGTTATTCAGAAAGCGTTGATGTGCACTGGAAAATGTAGATCGATTAGATCCGTTTTTAAGATGTATGTGATCTTCTTTGCAAATGCTTCCGTAGCCTCGTTAACAGACATTCCACAATCAAAAAGAATCCATTTATTACGAAAAAAAAAATCTTGCTAAAAGTGAAAAAAATAAAATTGATAAAACACAGAAAATATATTTTAAAATTGATTAAGTATGTTTAATGAAGTTTTAGAGTTGCAGATCTTTTAAAAATCGCCTGTCTTGAAGATTCTCTCTTTCCTTCCAGATGCCCCGGTACAAAAGGACGGAGTTCGACGAAGAGGAGACCAGTAGCATGGCCAGCATGGCTGTCGACGCCCCCATGGTCACCAGTGCCCAAAGCGGAAGTCACACGCCGGGTCACGGGGGTGTCCAGGTCAGGTACTCTCCCGGTCGCAAACGGAACTTCTGGGAGAGGGCGTCGCCACTGGAGAAGATCCTGATGATCAGCGTCCTTGTCCTTCTCCTGGTCATCGTCATCCTGTCCGCGGTGCTGGACTCGTACACAGGATTACCAACGGTCAAAGTCGTCCACATATCAGCCGTCAACGGTACCACGAGCGTCGTCAACGCGAGTGGTGAGTTTATTGTAAGGTTGCAATTAATTATGTGAAGTTCAATGAATAATGCACTTTACACAGAAAGCATTGTAGATTACTTGCGTCTAAGCGTACGATATATTCTGCATACTGACATTTATTTGGACTATTTAAAAATAGCACACAGTGACTGACAAGACCAATGATTGATTATATAGTGATATTTTCAGGCATCCATCCATACATATGACAAACTTCAATAACTTAAAAATTACGATTAATAATAGATACAGGCCCGGTCCATTTTGAATTCCAAGTAAGTATAAATACACGTCACAATATTAGTCAATTATAAACACAGGATTGCAAATTAAATTACAGTTAAGGATAGAAGAACGGAACTATAACACAGATACTAATACAGTGAAGCTATAACGAAAAGATACAATCAGTGATACAATGAAATCAGTTATTCTAATGGAGATACATTACTTTATGTACAAATTTCAATTTAATTATACATACGATAATACAAACAACGATACAATGAGCTATATAACAAAAGCAAGTTATACTCTCTTGTTTTTGAACTATTTTGCATCCATCTTTTTCTGAGGAAACCTTTAGTTACCATCTTCTCGTGAGTTCAAATATATAATGATCAGGGTTGCCTGAAATACTATATACACAGTTATCTCAGTTCTAAGGAGGAATTTGTGCAAATATATAGAGAATGCTCCATATCTTGTTACTACATAATGTAGAAACATGTAGTTCTACGTAATGTAGTGCTACATTATTTGCTACATTACAGGGTGTCCAGCAAAGGAATCCCTGATTTCAAAATTAAGAGTTTGGAAAACAGGAATCAATAGAAGTTTAAGCGGTATGTTTCATTAAGCGGTATGTTTATTGTGAAAGCTGTAAGAATGTTATACAGAAATTTCGGAATAATACTTATAAAAGCTGCCAACAGATGCTGCTGTAATCACACTACGTAGTACGTATACATAGTACTTCGAAATACATAAGAACGATCAATTCTACCGTTGAAATGTGAAGGGAGGTTAGCGTAAAGAAAAAAGAGGCTGCTCTCATGATTTCCATTAAACAACGGGGGTTTCTGTTACTGGAATACCTTAAGTTAAAGAATACAATCCTATAGCAACAAGGCGTAGATTTCAAACACGATTAAATATTTCCAAAGGATCAGATATGGAGAACATCCGTAAGCTCTTCCAAATTCCAACGGACAAGCAGTGTGACCGATGATTTGCAGGGAATGTTGGTTCTCAGAAAAACTGTAGTTACTGCTGAAAATGTGGCCACTGTTCCTGGAATTATTCAGCAAAATCCAAGAAAATCCGTCCGAAACATTGCAGCAGAGACTGGTTCGAAGAGTTACAGCATGCATAAAATACTGAGAAAGCATCTAGACATGTTTCCAGTCAAAATCTAAAGTCACCAGGCTATACCCGTACCAGCTGTGTGATAAAAAGTTGACTTTTTCGAACCAGATTCTCACAATGATTGATAATGAAGGATTTGATGTTGCTTATATCTGGTCCACAGATATTCCACCCGAATGGATTTGTAAGTAATCAAAAACTGGCGATTTTGGTTTTCCCAAAATTCCCATTTGTGTGAAGCAAAATCGCTGCCTTCTTCCAAGTTACTGTTTGGACTGCGGTAAGCAGCAAAGACATTATCGTCTTTTTTTCTTGCGAGAAACAATCCCACTAGGGAATGCTACGTTGCAATTTCGGAACAATTTGTCGCCACACAGGTAGCGTTATAGGACTGATCAGACATCAAATAGTTTATGCAAGATGCAGACCGACCACATCGCACCGAACATATGTTTCGCTTTCTTAAAAAATAATTTGAGAATAGACTAATTGCAATGGATTATTCCAAATTTACTGTCGCAGGCATGGATTGGCCTCCATATTCGGTCAGTGATACTTCTTGTGACTACTTTTTGTGAGGTATATTGAAAGGCACTGTTTACTGAAACCATCCCACTACGCTGGACTAGTTTGAGTCGTCGATCTGTGTTGTATCTGAATCCATTTCCAATGAGACACTACAGAATGTGATAGCAAATTTCATTGTTCGTTTGCGCCACCTCTGTACTGCGAGTGGTGGACTTTTCGAAAAGATTTGGATTTGATTGCAAAGATTGCTTGCAGATGACGTTTATTTATCCATGTTGATAAACGCTGTAGAGCTACAGCGCCATCTGTTGGCAAATTTTGTAAATATTATTTCAAAACCTCTGTATAGCAGTCTTACAGCTTTTACAATAAATATACCGCTTGTTGTATTCCTCTATCGATCTTTGTTTTCGAGATTTTTAATTTTGAAATCAGGAACTCCATGTAGTACTACATAATGTAGCAAGGACGTTTTCGTCAATGTTCACTTTGTGGATGAATGTAACTTTCTTTCATCTAAGTCCTTGTTCTAGCATGTTTTTCATTTTGTATCAAATCAGTATAATGATTTCAATAATCAATAACCAATACTCTTAAGATGAGATAGGAAAGGGCTGTCTTCTGGAGCAAACTAGATTGTCTGTACAATTAGTTCATAGTTTCACTAAGGGCATAATAACGTGTTGATCTGTAACTAGCGTAGTTGCTCCGTTTTTTAGTCATAACTTTATATGTCAAAAGTTCAAGAATAATAAATTCTTAAAGAAATTTTGAATTCCATTTCAAACCTTTTTTTCAGCCACACGTAGGAAAACCGTTAAAATGGAAATACCATTATTAACTATACCTTAGATAAACTAAAACTAATAAATAAATACCTAGTCGAATTTCTGGTATTTAGAAGTCTTAATTATTCGATCACTGGTGAGGCTTGGTAATGTACACAGGAAATACAAGAAATGACGAACACTCTGTAAATGAATATACGTTTCAATAATGAATATACATTTACAAGAATTACAGAGGTCAAAAAAGATAGTCCAGTAACCTCCACGATCTATAATGCAGGCCGCACTATTCCGACGTATGGAGTTTAAAATATTCTGAGCATATGTTGGATTACCTCGGCAGACACTGCGACGCGCGCGACCAACTCCTTGGCCGTGTCATCTGTAATGTCATACACCAGAGTTTCATATGTCCCAGAATTAATCACGCCATAATAGGTGTGATCGAACAAGCAAGGCTGTCCGCCGATAACATCGTGGCAAAAACATCGCGGACGAAAACGTCTCAGAGAAAACAAAGCAAGGCAAAAACATCGTGGAAGAAAATGAAGCAAAAAGAAAACATTGCAGTTCTAAAACATCGTCGTCGAAAATGAAGCGGTTCAAAAACTTCGCAGTTTAAACATATCGCCGTTGAAAATTTCGTGGTAAAAAATAAAGTGCCTACAAATCATCGCATGACGATAACATCGCAGACATACGTTTTTCAGGC
The DNA here is from genome assembly GCA_000611955.2 of Stegodyphus mimosarum. Lineage (NCBI taxonomy): Eukaryota > Metazoa > Arthropoda > Arachnida > Araneae > Eresidae > Stegodyphus > Stegodyphus mimosarum. The sequence goes on along the minus strand of KK120026.1, from coordinate 445,315 downwards.
TTTAATAATTGTAAAATTTAATGCTTGTTTAATAATTGTAAAAACTTGCATAATGATTTGTGAGCACAAGATGGAAAGAAGGATAATTTTCACTTTCATACTTTTTATTAACTAATAAATATTTGCTGAAAATGTAAAATGTAAACTTAAGCATAGAAAATTAACGCAAGTTATAGCACTTAATTTTAAACTGGCATAGTTGACTAACAAAAGTCATTAAAAATTATTTTTTTATAAAGTTTTACTGGTAATTTTTCATGAAAAAGATAATCTAAAAAATAATAGAAAAAGAAAGATAAGTAACTGCATGAACTTATCTATAAAAAAATTGCTAAAGTAATTATGATATTATTTTCTTCACTTTTGTTAATCCTATACTCTTATAGTGAAAATTATTTCTTGTTTTTTTAAACAATTTATTAGTTAATAAAAAATCTTTCCACCTTGCTCTCATAAATCATTATGCGAATATCCATTAACAATTATTGCAGCCTGAAAAACGCATGTCTGCGATGTTATCGTCATGCGATGATTTGTAGGTACTTTATTTTTCACCACGATATTTTCGATGACGATGTTTTTAAACCGCGAAGTTTTTGAACCGCTTTATTTTCGACGATTTTGCACTACGATGCTTTAGAACTGCAATGTTTTTCCTTTGCTTTATTTTCTCTCACGACGTTTTGTACCACGACGTTGCGTTGTTTTCTCCGCGACGTTTTCGTCCGCGATGTTTTCGGTTGTAACCCAAGCAAGTGCACTATTGGTGATCAGATATCACGTCCAAATGGTTATGAATGTAACGTTGAAATCGGCGTTGGCCTATCGTGCTAGAATTGCAATGAAGGTCATATTGATTCAAAAAGCTGTTGGCCATCCAAAAGTTGTGGCAATAAGTCAAATGCGAACGAGGTGATCTCCCGGAAAGCCCGTCTAAACATGTACTACAAAATGGCTCCTCTGTTCTGCACGATTTTGTATCGCTTGGGGATATACCTCTGCCCACACAAGAGCATTACATGAATTAAAGGTACGATCTTTTTTGAAGCACGACTCATCGATGAACAACACAGAAGCAAACAAAAGAGGATTTGTAGCACATTGTGTAAGACACAATTCTGAAAAAGCAGTCCCAGATACATAATGAGTCGTTTGAAGTGCTTCGACACACTGCATGTTATACTAACACATTTTATCTAAAAATCCCCCAAACACTTCAGCAGAAAATCCCGACTTCGTTAGTACACTCGCACTTGGAGTATTTTGAATATGGCGTAGCGCAGTCTTGTTATTATCCGAAATTCAGGCTGATCATTCCGACACATAGCTCATTGGAAAGCATCCGTTTCAGGTATCTGTGGTACAGGTGTGGAAAGAATTTGTGATTGGAAGTGCGCCTCATCAGATAACGTCCCTCGTGCTATTACTCATCATATTACAATTACTCATGTGGCTCACTCATTGTCACGGAGCCCCGTGTATTAGATGCAGTGTCAGCGAACTCCACGCTTGTAGTATATTCAGCCACCCCATTACTTCTGCTTTCGCGTATTAAATGAAACTTCCCTGCGGAATGCGCGGACCAGTGCAATATATCGTGTATGAAATTATTTTCGTTTCTTCATAGCTATGTGATTTCGAGTCGTTTGAGTCCAACCTACCGTTGGTACAAATTTATGAATTTGGTACTGAGACACCCTGCATACATATATATTTATATATATAATGGTACCAGTTTTATTTTAAAATTGAATCGCAACCTTTTGCATTATTTATCATGTTAGTGATTTTCAATTATTCAACAAGTTTTTCTGTTAGCCCGCAATAGACCTTCGAGTCCGAATCAAATCCTCTCAGTGTCATATCAATTCTTTTGGATCTGTAAGGGAGTACTTGCAGATCTCTGGGTAATATGCTTTCTTCTTTTGAAATTCTTTTTGGTCTGTTCTCCCAGCAGGTACCGAGTATTGTGTCACACCAGCCTGCGTCACCGTAGCAGCTGCCATATTGAACGCCATGGATCAGTCGGTGGAGCCGTGTACAGACTTTTACCAATATTCCTGCGGGGGCTGGATCAAATCGAACCCTCTCCCGGATGAAAAGTCCATCTGGGGAACATTCGGGAAGTTATGGCAAGAGAATCAAGTCGTGATGAAGAATGTGCTAGGTACGTGCATATTTTCTGTAGTCATTGTATTTGCGAATATTTGGTGCTTTTAATAGAAGAATTTTTTAGTTTAAGGCCGAACAAGCGCTAGAAAAGTGTGAAGTTTATTTCTTTTGTTACATTATTTCTTATGTTCAAAGCTACCTGTGCTTCAACTGTTTCGTCCGCACCACAGACACTGCAAATGAAATGAGTTTAAATACTGAGCGAAAGTCTAAATTTAGGAAGAGAGTTTTGGCAACCGCTGCCCTTAATGCAGTGATCCTGTTTTCTTTTAAGTTGAAGTTGCTCATTAGTGGTGAGTTAATTTTGCACTTTATAGTGTAGTGAAAAGGCCTGTTTAGCATAGCAAACAGTTTGTTAGGCCTTTAACATCTTGATCTGTAAATATCACACTACGAATTGCAATTTAAATTGTAATTTGCTATTACCTGTATTTTTAAACTTCAGTCTGAAATATATCTTCAATCGGAACTGTTTCATATCTTTGTTGTTTCTGTTTGTGCCGCGGTACTCTAAGTTAATATAGGACGAAATGTCATCCAAGAGTGTAGTAAAATTACTCAGTTTAGTTTCAGCGGTACTATAAATGAGGACTTTAAAACTAGCATAAATTTTACATAAAACGAGTCGATTTCCAAGGCGGCTGATATAGGTTGTTTTTCTTCGAGGCCTAAGCAAATCTGTAGGTGTGGATGGAAAGAATATCCATAAGAATATATGGAGTCAGAAAACGAAATGGGTGTAGCATCATGAATTGAGTGAAGACGAAATCAAAAGAAAAATTCAAACCTAGGGATTATTGGAAAGAATGTGGATTGATACTAGAGTCTCGTTCTCTTTCGTAACATAAAGTACAAGAAAGCTATCTTTAGACTTAAGCGACTTAACGTTATATTACCACAGAAACTGTGAAGGGTGTAAAAGACTCTTTTATTTAACTCAGATAAAGTTCACAGAAGACACGTTTTGTGCTCACGAACCAGCCAGCATTTATGGCGTAAATCAAAAAGTAAAAGAATTGAAATTAAAAATAAGTTAATCGTAAGTTAGCCGAAAAGGCTACACAGACAGGAACGCGCAAGTTCACTCATACCTAACATGGGCGTGCCAAGCCTAATGACGACAATAACACAACACCGCAGATAAACTGCTCTTAAGAGAATCAATTAAATAGCAAACGTAGCCTTCAGCAGTCGGAACACACTCTGATTCTACGATCTGAAACCTTTCTTTAAATACTATCTCTTGCTATAGCGTTTGAATGCACGCAAAGTAGAAATCAGCATTCTGGCAGGAAAGTGAGAAAGACAGCAAATCTAATTAATATAAAATAACTAGCTAGTAAAATTAAATGTATCCTCTACAATACTAATGCTTTTGCTTCCAAAATATTATATGTGATGCGCTTCTGTTTCTCTTCATAGGCCTACCGTATCAAATATGATATCGGAATGAAGTGTTACAAGCTGCTTTCTGCATCCTATTTCATACGCTGCAATGGAACGCTTTATTTGAAATTTTAAACTTTAATAAATGATGATTATGTATAGGTTGCTTTTGTTTAATTTAGTCGCTCAATAAGATCATGAAAAAAATTTAATTGTTTGAATACGTGTACCATTAACAGAACGACAGAATGTGCAGTTATATTTTCAGGCTTCCGGCAAGAACATCTGATGTAACGCGTGCAACTTCTTGTGTGAATCTCTTCTTGTGGCGGAGAAGATTATGCTTTCTTTCACTTTAGGCTTCATTTGGCCTTCAATAAAGCCTAAGAGGAAGAAGTGGGATAAGGCCATGGAATAAATACATTTTTGCCAGTCTACTATTCTAGCAGTACATGATTTAATTCATGTCGCACATGAATCACAAATAGGGTGTTGAAAGATCCACAACTCAGCATGTTCTACTTTCATCTGCTGGATTTAAGGAACAGAAGAGATATGTACCAGGTCAGACTTGCGCTGCAGTTCATATTAACGTTTTAACAACGGAAAAAGGCTAAAACATCTTAGGCTACACCTGACATTGACCTTAGCTAGAAAAGTTTTGAATGTGCTTATGAGCAACATGTATGGATTTTCAGAGACTCAAATTCCGTTTTCTATTGTAACGAAACCATTTCTCTCACTACTTAATGCGATCATCTCCTAATAATGCCAATCTACTCATCTCCTTCAGAAAACGGCATGCATTTAAACATGCAGAAATTGGATTTCTTTACGTCATCCAAAAAATTTCTCGTCATCTAAAAAAATAACAGCCGATGACTATAATGCCCATAAACGAATATGGGGATACCAACGCAACAATAGCAGAGGTGATCTATTGGAAGACTTTATTTCTACTAAAAACATATATAAACATAATAACAGTGGGCATGAAAACAGTACAGTAATAGTAACGCTTTTTTCTTCCTCTATTTAACAACTTCAGACAGAGGATGGCCCTACTTGACGCTCTCATCTCACCATTTCTACAGTAGCATCTTTAAGAGAAAAGTTTTCGAACAGAAAGAGGAGGAATTCATATCTGATCATAAATACATTAGCTTCGGAACAAGTCGACATCAGTAGTACTCAGCGTTTTAGAATCATGAACAACGGAGGCAAAAATAACTATTCTGCTTTTCAATGCCACCATCCCAAAAATGGATGAAAATGTCAATGCAAACACTATCAAAGAAATAAATTCACGGTCTTACAAATTTCATACAAAAGATCTCAGTGAAATGTTCTAAACCAAACAACCGAATATAGCCAAACTCAGGTAAACTGGTGAACAGGTGACAGCGGGCCAAAACACCCGGGTGGCTTACGGATCAGGTGTCTGATATGTAAACCATATGTTGCTTGGATCCTACAACTATCTAGAGCAACACTCACTTAAAGGACCGCACGGGAATTTATTGAATTTGCATTCTACCCAGCCATACTTATATTTGTTGACAGCATACAAGGTGGTTGACACTAGTACTAAATAAATTCAAGTGGAACACCTAATACCTTTCGTTTTCGAAGATTATGGGAATTTTGTTGTCATTCCTTCCTTTCAATCGCTTAGCTATAAAATTGCATGTGTTTTACAGAAATTCAACCTTTTCGTTATTTGCTGTTTTCTCAATAAAACTGGCAGTTTCATACTTTAGGACACCATTCCGGAGATGAACTTCTGGCATACAGGATTCCTTGGTAATGAGGTTTAATTTACATTGGCCAAGTTAAGAGAGCCTTAAGATATCGCCGTAAGGAACATCGGATATATGTTAGGGAAAAAAACACAGAAATCCTGTTGCCCAACCCTGTTGGTCAGAAAATCCCATTTTCTACTTTCTTGCAGCCAAAATTATTCAAAAAACATCTTCTGTTGGCGAATTAGATTTTCTACAGGCGTCTCGGATTCATAAATATCTTTCCGTTCTAATTACTAGTCCCAGTTTCAATCCGTTTGTACCCTCGGCTTTTAAGGAAACTATTTCATTGCTGTTTTTATTTTTCATCAATAAATGCTTCCTTTCATTCTTATCGCCTTATCATATCTTAGTACCAGCTTTTCTTTTATCATTTGCACTTCTGCAGCTGAAGAGGAGGATTCTATAGTTAAACCTTCGAACCTAGTCCAGCAGATTTATGAATATTACGCTAATTCCTGTTGCTTCCTCCGCCGATAATCGTTATTCGGCGTATTATTTTACCTCAAACATATGTAATATCACGACCGATGAAGCACCGAATGTAACAAGAAAAAAAAATCTGGATTTCTTGGACTCTTTAATCAAATCTTTCCGTCGAAAAATGTTGTCTTTCTGCATTGCGTTACACATCAAGATGCTCTGTGTAAATCTGTACTGAATATGAAACCTGTGCCTGACGTAATCGCGAGGCTTGTAAATAATATTCGAGCAATTTCGAGATTTTCTTCAGTCCATGCAATCTGAATACTCTGATAAACTGTATTATGCAAAAGTAAGATGGTTTATTGAAAGTTGTGTCGAACAACAACTGAAAGATGACATTGTTTTATTCTTCCATGCGAAACAATGATCTGCGAACTGATAAATACAGCATAAAAAATACAGCATAGCAAAAATACAGTCTAGTTGAAAAATACAGCATGGTTTTCAGACTTTCCGTTTTTTATAAGCCTTCTATGCCATATGACCAACTTAAATGTCACCATTCAAGGGAAAAAATCTATTTATCGGCGATATCTAGGCCCATCTCAAAGGTTTTAAACTTAAACTTGATCTGTTTGCTGGGCAGCTAGTTAAGAACGACTTGTTTCATTTCCCTAAGTTAAATTTGTTACCTCCAGTAAAAGCTTAAGAGATATGAAGATGGCCTGAGAAAACTGCATTCTGGAGTTTGAACGCAGGATCTCAACGCCATTCAAAGAGAGTTGGATATTTTCACTATGTCTCTCAATGTAAACTGTGAAGCAGTGAAGCCGAATTTGAAGCTTATTATCTGAGTTACAATTTAAAAATCATCTCAAGCAGTTGTTTCTCAGTGTTCCAAAATTAGAGTTTTACAGATCGTTATCAAAAACAAATTTCCCAAATTTAATACCTTAGGCCTAGAAATTTAGTGCTATGTTTGCTTCATCTTATATATATGAAAAAGTTTTTTCTGCCCTAAACACCAGGAAAAATAGTATTAGAAATAGACTGGCAGAATCAGCAATTGGAGTTAGAAACTGAATTTAAGGAACTTTGAAAAGTGCATTTGCAGTTTCATTCATCCCGTTAATATTCATATACTCTTTTTTAAAGTTATTAAATTATTTTAATAATTTAATAACTTTTAAAACAACTTATTTTTAAAGAATAAATTATATTGAACCGCTATTTTTTTTCTTTTGTTTTTAGCCCGCTCCCAAAGAAGTTTGTCCGTCACTGATTTAGACCATAACATTACACTGCCAGCATTAAAATTGTGACGTTTAGTGATGTTACTCGTTTACCGTGTTCCTCTCTTTTCTCACACGAGTATTATCGGATTCCCCTACAATCTTATGACATACTATAAGGTATTGCTCCCTCTTTCTTCGCATGCCTTAGTGTAGTGGCCAGCACGCTCAACGCGTAACCGAGAAGTCCCTGATTCGATTCCCGGTGAAGTTGTTGTTCGTTTTTCATCGCTTCTGCTCCAAACATACCTAATGTCTCTACACTGGCGCCCGAACTAAAAAGGTTGTGGATGATGATTCTCCATCCCCCCGGAATTTGGCGATTGGGTCCCCAAAATCCCAGTCGCCCTTTAAAAGGGGGAGTATATAAGGTATTGCTCCCGCCTTTTTCTCATGCCTTCTTGGTGTAGCGGCTAGCACGCTCGACGCGTAACCGAGAGGTCCGTGGTTCGATTCCTGGCGAAGGCGTTGCTCATTTTTCATGTCTCCTGCTTCGAAATAACCTAATGTCTTTACAATACAAGAAACCACTCTAGCTGTTTTTGAAAAAAAATCCCTAGAAAAGTCTTTAATGCTGTAAGCATTGACGGTTTGTGGCGACATAGATAAAAATAACAGTATATATTATATAGATTACACAAAAAGTGAAACTATCAGATACGTTTAAATTAACCTCATAAAATTTGCTGGACACTTCTTCTAAATGAACTCTTCTTCTTTAATATTTTAATTATAAACTAGTAGGCAAACGATAAAGGGCCAGGCTTAGCTGGTTGGACTATATCGATAGTGAATTTAAAATAATTTAAATTACTATCTGCAAAATTCTGATTAAACGGAAATCTGGAAAAGAGTTTTAACAAAGGTCATCATCTACCTTTTATTGTTGTGCCAACAGATGAAAAAGAATTACAAATCTTCGAATTACAAATACTCTTTCTTCGATTCAGCCACACCAGTTCAGTGCAGGAGATTTTGGAGACCACATAAAATGTAAAATGAGAGGTAAATATAAAAAGAGAAAGATAAAATAGCTACTAATATAGCAAAACAGCAACTTGTAACGTGGGAACACATACAAAGTTTTGCAGCTAATGCAACCACTCGTCTTAAGTTTAATTACATCTCTACGAAAAGATGTATGCAAGTGCATGTATTTGTGATTATCATGGAAAGAAAGTCTTGCGCTTGTTTCAGTTGCTGTATATCACACCATGTGTTAATGAATCTTTGTTACTTAGTGCATGATTTGAAATTTCAAAGGTTTTGCCTTACCCACATTGTAAATCGCGGTTGATTAAAATCGCACATACTGAATAGCGGATACAGGGTTACAAATAGCTTTGAAAGATAAGATAGAAAATTTACCACATCTGAATGACTACAAAATGTTCATAATTTAAGAGAAGCTATTAAAATTGGCAAAATCACATCAACCATTGCTATACGCTTTGATTAGGATAGGAAAAAAATCTTGAAATATAAATAAGAGAAAAAATCTTACCATCATCAAAACAAGTGTATTTGATCATTCAGCTGCTTTCCATTTCACATGCTGATAAGCCCACCTTCACAGTGTTTCTATAGCTTCAACGTTTAAAGGGACCAAAAATTGCTTTATCCGGGTCTATCCGGGTCTTCTTACGTAGGTATTAATTAACCTTTATAAAAATAATCTTCTTGGTGTGATGTAGTTTACTGTGCCATCGACAGGCTCGATATTTCACTTGGAAGACTAAAGATCTGGATCCACTATAAAGAAGGCCCTTGACCATGATAATATGAGCGATTATAGATATTTTATGCTATGACACTAACGAGAGACATTACTAGTTGCAATCTGTTTATTATAAGACAGCTGAATTAACTCCCGCATTTTTCCTTCATTTGCAGAAGATGACACTTTTAAGCTAAAATGTGAAGCAGAAAAGAAGGCTCGTATTTACTACACGTCTTGCCTGGATAAGAACGAAACGGCGGACAAACTTGGAGCACAACCGATGCTCGACCTTCTGACTAAGGTAAGGTATTTTTTTATATTACTTTGATAAGTAATACATCCAACTGTTAATGGGGATAAAATCATGTCTATTTACAAATAAAGATCGGAAATACGAGAGCACGTTTTTTTCTAACTGATGATGCTCAGGATCGTTTACTTACCTTCGCTGTTATGGTATGCATATTGTTGTAGATATATGCAAATATTTATATTTATTTAACTGAACTTTACTTTATATTTTATTTTATTTTATGCTTACAAATAAATAGAAATAACAAACAAACAAAATAAATAATAAAGGGGAGTTTTTTTAACGTTTTGTGTGTTACCTTTATTTATTAAATATCCTGTTCTTCGCAATTAAACCATAAAATTCAGTTCAAGAGCAATATCGCAAAATAATTTTAAATTGAGCATATCTTTAGAATTTCCGATACACAATCTCACGCGCTGGAGATAAAAATGTTTTTTTCTATACAACGTTGCCACTGTTCGCGTGGAAATCCTTGAGTTTGTAAATCAAAAATTCGTTAAAGTTTTACAAAATATGAAACTATAATAAAACAAATTCCAAATTTCAAATTTAGGTTTCCAGATGCCCATATTCTCAGTAGGATTACGTTATTCAAAATTCGATGGCTTTAGGTACCGTCGTTTTATCACAATGCGAGAAACATACACACATTTATGCACATTCTTCATTATTTAATTTCTTTAAATATAATACAGGGCTGCAATATTTGGTGACAACAGTTTGAAAAGTGAATCGACATTTAATGTTTCCGACGCAAAATGCCGAAACGAAAAGAATAGTCCTTCAGGGACAAAGCCCCTTTGGACTAAAAAACTGGAAGGTTTCAGATTTTAAATTATGTCATAAGGGGCGTTTTTTTAACATTTGGTATGTTATCTTTATTTATTAAATATTATGTTCTTCGCACTTAAACCATAAAATTCAGTTAAAGAACAATACGCAAAATAATTTTAAACTGAGTGTATCTTTAGAATTTCCTAGCAGTCCTAGCATATACAGTTTCACGCGCTGGAGATAAAAATATTTTTTCTGTACAACGTTGCCATTGCTCGCTTTTAAATCCTCGAATTTGTTAATCAAAAATTCGTTAAGTTTTACAAAATATGAAATCGATAATAAAACAAATTCCAAATTTCGGCTTCCAAATGCCCATATTCGGGTGGAAAGGTTCAATATTCAAAATTGGAGGGCTCTAGGTACAGTTGTTTTATCATAATGCAAAAAACATGCATACATTTATGCATATTCTTCATTATTTAATTTCTTTAAACAGTTAAGGGCGATAATATTCGGTGGCAACAATTTGAAAAGTGAAATAACGCTTTCAGTGAATCAACACAAAATGCCAAAGGGAAATTAAGAGTTCTTCAGGCCAAATTGCCCCTTTGGACTAAAACCCTGATGTGGACGCCGCATGACTTCCGTGTGCGGCCTACTTAATTATACGAAATTTTTCTGCACTTCATTTAAATCTGTTTTTTCGAATTATTCTAAATTAAGTAACCGAACTCTGAAGACAATTTGAAAATGACATAAATAATTGCAAATTCTCAAATTAAGTATCCCGGTCAATTTTTCTTGTGCGGAGTCAAACTTCTTATAATTTTATTTTCCAGAATATAAGTATGGGAACCGGAAAAGCACATTACAACTTAAATTTCTATTTTCGAAAATTATTATTATTTAATTTGACCTTGCCAAAACACGAATATTTTCGCCATTTGAAACAGTTCTGCAATTTGAAGTATATGACGGCGACAAACGATTGCAAAAAGGAAGGCCGGGTACGAAATTTTAAGACGGTTAAAGGGTTGGGTATATAATAATTATAAACACATGGTACTGCTAGTTGCAATAAAAAAGGGATGTGCATAACTAGATGTTATAGCAGTTCCATATAGAAAATTTCAATGTCTACGTCTAATCATTTTTCAGTTATGCAAGATTTACGTACTGTACTGTACATACGTAAGTACAGAAGTTACGAAAAACCTTCCTTTTGAATCCAATTTAAATCCATTTCACAATGCGCTTTGGAAAAAAGTGTCCTTTATTCTGTTCGACAGACGTCACGTAAAAAAATCGTCCAAATGGATTTGCTAACGTTCAAAATGAGTATTTCTGTTGAAATATGATACGCGAAATTTTTTGTGGATACAATACTTCCTTTACTTCGTACAAGGAAGTAATAACAATTTATTTCTAAAGAAATGATGATTGACACTGCGTTTAAGAAGGAGAATCTTCGTGAATTTAAGTAGAAAATTTTCCCTGTAAAACGGTGCCTTTGGAAGTCATCCTGTTAAATAATGAATATTTTCGTCAAGATTCTTGATTTCCTTCCGGGTTTTTAGAGCTATGGCTCACTTCGTAAACAAGGAAATTTGAGCTTTCTATAAGAAGTTAAGAGCAATTAAGATGAGAAGTAGCAGCATTCTCGGATCAAATTATTCTCTGACATTATCAGCTTGGGAGAAGAAGACAAATCGATGTCACGTGATCGACGTCGCATAAATATGACTATTTAGTAATAGTAAATTTATTAATATCTGTCAAAAGAAGGAAATACTGCCATGCATTGTTGTCTGTAAAGAGATAATGAGATTGGCGGTTGGCATGGAAACCGTCAATTTTGCAAAAGCCTCAGCGACAACAAAATATGACAGCAATAAAAAAATTTGGAGTGTTTTATAGATTTTTCAAAATAATAATATGGTTATCTTTATTTATGTAGTTCTCTTTTTTTAATGCATGACAAAACTGAGTTAAAAGGAATGCCTCATTACGACTTACTGTACAACTCTGATGAGAGATTTCCATATACTCAGTTTTCTCATTGTTTTCATTCACCAACGTATAAGATTTACAATTTATCTTTCAAATAAAATCAACCCGTACACGGTTCCCACTGATATGGGAAGTTACGCAAATAATGAATTAACAAGGAAGTTATATATATATATATTTTTAAAGTTCAGGAAATTCAGAACTTTTACCAAAAAGGGGGTGTTTGAAAAAAGCAGATCAGTTCTGCCAAATATTTAAAAGTTCATGTTTTAAGTAATTTAGTAAACAAAAATTACCTATCTTTAAAAAATTTAATTACTGCAATCTTTGTTTTTGTTTCAGAAATATTTTACCCAATTCATATCTGATACAGTTTTATCAACCCATAGCGCTCTTTTCTCCTTGTTTTTTTCTCCTCTGTTATTTTAAAATAGGTATTTCAAGATCTTTCTGATCCTCCTCTATTTGTAATCATAATATGTGTTGTCATCACCACACAGCACTTACTTTCTCCACCTCGTTTGAAACTGTATTTAGAAATATAATTTATCTATTTTCCCTTAAAATAGTCACCGCACACCGTGATTTATGTTATAATAAAGTAGCCACTTACGCAGCCAGCCATCGTTCTGGCTCGCTTTCGATTTGGCGAATTAAGCATGCTAGACTAAAAGGTGGCCATGAAAGCAGTTAGTTAAAAAAAAAAATCTAAAAAGTGCCCTTATTATTATCTTGTTACTTATGCTTACTTGTCAGACAGCAATATGAGCCCAAGACCACGAAATTCCTCGTGGCAAGGAGCGTTTAAGATACGCCTGTCGTTGGCAACAACCTTCAGCAACTTACAGGTGACAGTGCGATTTTGCTCAGCTCCGACCCCAATTTTGATGGAGAGCAACCCGGTGGGGAACGGGTCCGAGGGTCTCTCACCTTTCTCCCCTTCCACCAAACCACACAAGAGGACTTTCGTCGGATTCGAACTCGGACTCGTCGGCAATGCAGTCAGTGACGCTAACCATTATACCAGTTGAGCGGCATTATTATTGTTGTTTTAAAAAAGGACAAAGCGTTTACTTTAAAGGTCTGTGAAAATTTCAGTTTTATAATAGATACATCTTTGGAGGTTGGAATATTTATTTTAAAAAAAGAATGTAATACTACGTATCACAGTAAGATGAATAAGCTTTCAAAATGCGTATAAGCGTAATTAAATGGGCAAAATTATAAGTGACGCGGCAGTTTTCAATGCAAATAATTTTAAACGTCAGTAAAAATTTGTAGAATTTTCGGGAATTTTTCGAAGCCAGGAAACAGAAGAAACCCGATTGCCTTCGTCGAAATTTGAACCCCAGACCTCCCGGACACGCGTCAAACGTGCTTCTAGTCACACCGCGAAGGCAAGCGAAAGGGCCCCTCTTTTAAAGGGCGACTGGAGATTAGGACAGCCAGTGACCAGATCTTAGTGGTGACGAATTATAGTCCATTACTTTTTAGTTCGGGCGCCACTTTAGAATGTTCGTGAATTTTTCGAAGCCAGGGATCTAAAGAAATCCGCATTGCCTTCCCGGCTTTCGAACTAAAGACCTCCCGAATACGCGTCGAGTGTGCTTCCAATTATACTACGAAGGCATACGAAAAGGACGGAGAAAATACTTTATAAACTCTATTATTTTATACTATAAGTCGGAAAGTAAAAAACAATATTCTTATATAAAACTCATTCTGCCGATTATTCGAGGTAATTCGGATGGTAATCATGTCAATTAAAAAAAGCTCTTTGAACAGAGACTAAATTTTAAATCATGCCAATTTTGATTTCGACAATGTTTGTTTGAAACTGCATATTTGAAATTTCACAAATTGAGTGCACGGGTACTATTATTAACAGCTTAGCAAACTCTTTTTCCACTAAATAATTTTTTTTTAAATTAAAGTAAATCTGCTGTAAGGTTTATTCTAAGTTTTTAGCAGTTAGCTTGAGTTAATGCTACTTTCCTATCCTTTCTATTTTTCAGCTTAAAATTTCCTACCAGAATGTGTTTTCAGAATCGTGTTTAATGCAAATGAGTAAAAGTAGTATTTAAGTCGAAGTTTCACTGACTTCGTTAGAGAGCCAGAGTTTCTGACTAGCTCGCGTTCGCCTTTGAATTACGTTTCTCTCTAAGTTATTACTACGCTCGGCCGTACTCCAGGCCCTTGATAGCTTCGCCAACTTAATTGAAATTTAGGGGCCAACTACTTAAAATCTTGATAACTTCCGCTATATCTTTTTAGTTAAGCATTAGTTAAGCTTTAATTCTTATTACTTTGAGTTCAAGCCCAAGTGGAGGCTTTGCTGTACGCTCTGAGATAGGGGCCGACTGTGTTAATTCTTATTTTGAGAAATAAAGGTTAATTAACCCTTCTTGTCTTACGTCTCTGTTCATGCACTCAAGCGATTATTCGCTTATCTTGCACGAGGTTCCACACATTTAGCTGTTAGATAAAAGATTGGAAGCCCACACTTTAAACGAGTAATTAATACAAGATTTTATTTCGTGATAAAAATAATCCACAAACGAACTCGAAAATAAACAAACTCCATCAAAAGTTACTCAATGTGTGAAATTTTATCAAATTTCTTACATGCATTTTTATGGGCAGATAATTTTTGAAATGGTCTGTTATCTTTCTTTGTTATACCTGTATAACTCCATCATCCGTCACAAGATCATGGTTCCATTGACAGAAGATTCATAGCAGACGCGTCTAGACGTTACTTAAAATATTATACAGCTCTGCTCAAGGCTTCAATGCCAACCCGTACTCAAGTGCTAAGACTGCTGAGCACGTTTTTATCGATTTCCACCACATACAACGCGAATAAGAGCCAACTTTCTTTAAAGTGACCTCCACAGAAGTATCTCTCGCTTTGGGCAATTAACTTTGGTGTGTTCTGCCTTGATAAAAATTAACCTAAAACAAGGCTAATTTTACATTTTTTATCTGTGACATCATCAATCACCTTAGCTACCACTAAAATTCTCATTGTTCCCCGGATCTACGCTACGAATGATCTCTTCATACTGAAAACGTGGTTCGCTGTTTCCTATATATTCCCATTAGTTAGAGTTCCTTTCATCTAACACAAATAAGCCACATTTTTTTTTGCCATAATAAACACAGGGAGCGGCGTTAAATGACTTAACTTATAAGAGAGTTCATGAATGTTAGAATGATAAGAGAGTAAGAGAATTCAATAATGCTCACCATACTCTTTCTAATGTTATTACATTTTACCAGTGGTTTTTTTTAATTGATTGCCGGGTGATAGAAGTTCTATCGTATGTCACTCAATTTTGGTCTTCGCTCATCAAAATTGTTAACCTAAGAGATATATTTGATACATTTAGAAACATTTTTTCACTGCCAGTAGGTTGGCGACTGTCGCGACATTCATTGACAGTTTGTCGATAAGTTACTAGCGGCATTTAAATAATGGAGGCCATTGATAGTAAAAATGTACCCGAATTGCTGTTACAGAATGTTGTTAACATTGTTTATTTTGTTCACAGACGACATCGAAGACGAAGTTTGCTGCTCATTGTTGCTTTGCAGCAATATGAGGCCCGATTCCAGATCCGCTGGAACAAGGAAATGACATCTAGAGCGATCGCGTTAATAGCATGCGCTTACCTTTAAGTTATGAGATGTCGATGTCATTTTACTGCAACTGGAGCCGCTGTAGATTTAAACAACTTGAATTAATCTTTCAGTCATCTCGGATTAGAAAATTTTATTCTATAGGTTAATCCCGTTTGTTTTCTTTTCATAGATAGGTGGCTGGAATATCAGTGGCGACTTCAACATCAGTCAGTGGAACTTCCAAAGGACGCTGGAGATCCTGCACAACCAGTACAACCGAGGTGGTCTGTTCTCATGGGGCGTCGGAGAGGACGAGAGGAATTCGTCTAGGAATATCCTCCAGCTGGACCAGGGTGGTCTTGGCCTGCCCACCAGAGACTTCTACCTCAACAAGAGCAAAGACGATGAGGTTTGTTTCCAGTAACATAGACTTTAAGGCCTTGAATTTCTTTGATTCAAATTCTTGTGTCTGGACTTCTGTTCCTTCTAGTCGCCTTTGGAAACATAACTGGAGTCTTGAGTAGGAACAGAGAGCTTACTCAAAGCTATGTTCGTGCGTGTGTAGAAGATACAGCAAAGATAAGAAGGGTTAAATTTACCCTTCATTTCTCACAGCGTACAGCCGTTCCCGCCCTTCGGGATGCAGATGCCAGCACTTATAGTATAAAACGTAGAAAATGAGAAATGGACTAACTTAACTAAATAAGAACTCAACTTAGATGCTTCATAGAGATTAGTAACGCAAGATTGGCCTTTTAACGCTACGTATGTAGTGAGCGGAATGCAAAAACTACAGTATGTCTTCAAATATCAGCGAGAACTAAGTTCTGGCCTTGAAGGCAGGCATGAAAAGCACGCGCGTGGTAAAGCAGCGAGAAGTCGCGCTCTCTCTCTCTTTTTTGGCTAAAAGCCATATCTTAAATACTTATACAGTTTGCAACCTAATTTGCATAAACAATTCTACTCGCCCTTATTCTGGCCGGAAATGGAAAATAAGAGAGGGTAGCAAAGTTTTAAAATAAAATAAACGTTAGTAAAACTTAAAATCCTTACACTTGGGTCAATAAATGGGCCCAAATTAATCTGAATGCAAAAATGAATTGCATCCAAGTTAGTCTTAACGTTTTTGGTAGAACTAACTTGGATGGAAAATGTTATTTTTCTTGGTCATTTTACAGGATTTCACCAATTAATTTGGATGGATTATATGATGTCTTTTTAGGGGAGCGTCAATAAATTAAACCGAAGATAGTAGAAGTTATTCCTCATATCAAGCAACGTCCAATTTCTTAGAAATGAGGGCTTCTGAAGAGATTTGTTTGGCTTTCCAAATGATAATTTGTTTGTAAATTGAGGTCTTTATATGAGGTTGTATTTGAGGTTTTTGAATGTCGATTAAGTTTTTCTGAAGTATATGTTTTTATTTTGATATACGAGCTTCATAAAATTTAAAAATTATACCTTACATAATTCAAAAATAGTTTAATGATAATTAAACCAGGAAAAGTATTAGTACTTTCAGTAGTTTTGCAACGTTGCCGTTATCACCGATAATGCTGAGGAGCTTTAGGGAGTGTTAATGGTTGCGAGGGGGCCAATAAGAAAGTGTTGAAAAGCAAGTGAGCAATAAGTTCATGTTTCGAAAATTTGTTGCCTATAAACTTTTGAAACAGACATAAAATTGAACTTCAAATTTCAGTTAAGTATAGAAATTTTGCAGTCATGCATCTTTGCAAGATTCATACGAAATCATGAGAAAGGTAGACCCTTCACATATGTTGGTTCAGAATGTATGAAGCTTTGTTTGCCTATTCTAAGGAAATGTAAGTTACAAACTTTCAGTCGAATATTCTACAAACATGGCCACCAATCCGTACTTGCAGTTACGCGCAGACAGGAGAATGTTCTTTAAATGCATATCACTGTGCATACTGTAGCAGGAAACTGTGCTTAAATGCTTTGAGAAGTCTTTAAAAAACATCAGCACTGTTTTACCATATTGCGTGCTGACTTTTATCAATAACGTGATGCAAAAGTAAGCGCAATAAATACCTAAAAATTTTCATGCATTGTTAAATCAATGCTCACAGTTCATATTCAGAGGATTTTTAATGAATCGTCATATCTTCCAACTTCATAAGAGTAAAATAAAAAAAAATTAAATAAATTTGTACAGGAAAGTGGGACAAACATCATTATTTAGAAATAATTACTTAGTAAGAGATATGCTTATCACAAAATTAGATAATTAAAGAAATGAAATTAATTTTAACATAATTGCAGGGGAAGTTTTTGTTTTTGTTAAAATCGTTCGGAAATTATGCTTTATAAGATATTTAAATTTCAGAATTAAAATATTAGAAAATAACGACATTTTAAGAAATGATAGAGGGAAATAAAAATTATTTTATTTTAATGTTGTTTTCCGAAAAAAGCTAATATTAACATTATTCGCCATGTTAATTATAAAGAAATAACCTTATTATATTTGTTAAAAAATCTGATGTGGACACCACATGTCTTCTTTGTATGGCCTACTAAATAATATGCATTTTTTGCTGCACTTAAGCTTATTTCCTCGAATTTCAATACAGATTTATTTCTCATTCTAATTTCGCAGCAAGGCAAAAATACATAAAAACTCAAAACATCTTTAGTAAAAATTGTAAAATGCCAAATACAGTTAAAAACAG
Source organism: Stegodyphus mimosarum (assembly GCA_000611955.2). Taxonomy (NCBI): domain Eukaryota; kingdom Metazoa; phylum Arthropoda; class Arachnida; order Araneae; family Eresidae; genus Stegodyphus; species Stegodyphus mimosarum. The sequence goes on along the minus strand of KK120026.1, from coordinate 427,097 downwards.
TTAAGAAAAACAACTTTTCAAGCAATTCGGCCAAATAGCAGAAAGACAAAGCTTTCGATGCACAGAAATAAAAAGTTACCTTCTGGCCCCACTAAGCAAAAAGACGCTGAAGTTTGTGCAGCAACCAATTTAATTTATTATAGTACTAAGAGTTTCAAATGTAAACAAATAGTCGGCCCTTTAGACCTAGCGCGGCTTACATTTTTAAATTGTCGATAATTCTGCAACTATTGCATGCAGATAAGCAAAGGTATAAAAACCTTAAATGGAACATAAGCACAACAGAATTCAATCACTTTTAAAGCAAGATATGCACAATTTACCAATATACGAGAATAAACAGGGCTCATCGATAGCTCACCAAGCGCTGTCTCTAATAGGTCTGAAGTTCAGCAGTTGAAATTAAAAACGAAACCATCTCCAGCCAGACTGTATCAAAGGCTGATGAATGCTCGCAAGAGCCGCTGTCCGTGGAAGCATTTTAGTGATATAATGCGTGTGTACTTGATATAGGCTAATGCACTAGTACCCAAAATTTTTTATAATTAATCAGCCAGTTAAAAAAATGGAAACAAGAATATCAGATTACTAGCGTGATAGTGCTTATATTTAAACATATATTTCATATAAATCACTAAAGTGTACTATTTGCTTGAATACGTCCACTGACAACTCGCGTAACGTAAGGATGTCCATTTGCAATTTGTACATACCTGTACATACTTACATTGTTTGCTACCTTTTGTTCATATTTATTTAAGTAATTGCAATATGAAAAAAAGCACAGTAACTAGTAACACACAGTAACTTGCGCTGTTAGCCTTTGATCTGGCAAATAAAATAAAAAGTTAAATACTATCCCTATCAAAGTACAGAATTAATAAACACTTTCGCACAAAATGAAAAATTAGGAAATTGAAAAATCTAACAGCGTGATAAAAAGCGATTAAAAATATTTTGAACATATTATTAACTATATATCTTGACTTAAAAACAAAGGAAGAAAGAATTAATGTTATTGCTAATAAATAAATTATAAATGATTATGCGTATTCAGAAAAATATGAGAACTTGGAATACAGCAGATTGTTTAGCACGCAAATTCGCATGTAAATAGAGTATAGTGTTGCTATACTCTGTTGCTAAATACAAACACAAAAAGTTCTAATTACAGCGAATTTTTCAAACATACTACTCTTTCAGTTTGAATGATGTCATATTCAAATGCTCCTTTCAAGAGCACGGCAAACAAGGCCGACATTCAGACAAAGAGAAAAGTTTTATTAAAAAAATATCAAGTGATTTAAAAAACATAAAATAAATACTTAAATTAAAAATACAAAGGGGGAAACAAAATTTATTATGAGGGAGAAATGTTTTAGCTTTGAAATTAGCACGCTTGCTATCGTTGGTTTCTTATAATCGGCAATTTAAAAATAATTTAAACAATATTTCGCATTTTGTGATGTTTTTCCTTAAAAGTCCTAAAAGATCCATTTTTTAAAATGTAAATGTGTAGCCCACTGCTTTTCAAAGAGAAATGCCTGTTTACGATAAAGTACTATTTCAAATTGTACGAAATATCGCTGAAATACCGAAATTTGAGAGAATTAATCTTCTTGTATTGTTACATATGGAATCTAGGTAATTTAAAGTAACCTTTTCATTTTATTTTATTTCTTTGCATTATGAAACTGTTAGGTATATCACTTATAATTTTTCTCAGGTCCTTGTCGCCTATCTGTCATACATGACCAAAGTTGGGGTTTTGCTCGGAGGAGAAGAGAATTCCACACGAGCTCAGATGGAAGACGTCATTGAATTCGAAACAAAGCTGGCAAATGTGAGTAAATATGCACAAGTAAATAAAGTACTTTCTTATCTTTACAGCCCTTAGTATTGCCGAGTTCACCATCATCATCATAAGGGCACAGCACCGATCCTCCTAGCCAGCACAGGCCGACCATGTGATCAAAACGTGGGTCTGGCCAGAAAATCAAACATTAAGGAAAAGGAAAAACATATGAAATCCAAAAATCTGAGTTTCAGTGCCGAATTCCAATTCTATGTTTATTCGTGTTTATAATCTTCATTATTGTCTCTGCAAAATCTTTCAAATTTGAATAGTTCATTTTAAAATCTTCCTTATATATAAAAATATCACTGAAATACCTCCGTTTTTAATGACCCAAAGGAAAATCATAATGAATTTTCTAAGGAATGCTCGGTTTTAATCGAGGAAATAAATTTTTTAAGGAATCATATGGATCTATAGGAATTTTATTGAATATGTTTAAAGGCCTATTATATACGTATACTTTGAGATATTTTATACTTGCGTATTCTTTTCTGCTTCTTAGTGTCAAAATAAATTGAATTGCCGAGTTCATATTTACTTTTCACATTAGCTCCTAGTTGTCATATTTTCCGCGATTGCCTTTAATATGGCATTAAAAGTAACAGGCATGGCAGTGAAGCACTGGAATTCAATTAACTTCCTCCCGAAATTGATCTTCCAGTTCCTGGATGATATGATGGGTCATACTGAAATAGCTCCTTTTTTAAATGACTCAAAGGAAGAAATCATACGCTGAAAGCTCAAGTGATCTTGGAAGCCAGAAAATGCCCCACTTCTTGGAGATGAGATGACCAAGAAAGATGTTCTGTGGCGCATTAATGGAGGAAATCCGCGAGGTATGGTATGTGGGTCCGTCTTGCTGTAAAAATGTGTTTGCAGTTACAGAAAGATCAGCAAGCTGTCGCACTAGAAAATGGCTCAACATTTGAGGATAACGTTCTTTATTCACAGTAACAGCATTGCCGCGTTGGTTTTCAGGAAATAAGACCCGATGATTCCAGATGATGATACGCCGCACCACACTATGATTTTCTGATTCTGAAGTGGCTTTTTCATGAAGCATTTCAGGATTTTTCACGTTATCAAGTTTTGCATGTTAACAACTTGGACGTTGTCCGAATTTTTGCTTGTTAACTTTGCTTGAAGCCTATCAAATACAAGTTGGCCTCATCGCTCATGATCAGATTGTTTCACAGGCCGGAGTTGTCGTTCATGATCTCCAACAATTACTTTCAAAAGCGTAGTCTCTTTGGGAGATCGTCCGCATGCACTGTTTGCATTTTGTATGGTTGGTTTTACAGTTCCTTGTGCAAACTTAGCCGTACACTGCAATCGATATGCCAAGTTGCAGCGAATTTTTGCGTGCAGAACACCTGGGACCTCGGCTGAAGGATTCTTCCACTCTTGCAACATTCTTTGGTGTGCACACGCGTTTTGCACTTCCACCCCTCTTTCTTACCACATCACCCGTTTCCTTAAACTTATGTACCCACAATTTGACAGCATGCGCCGAGGAAATTGGGCATGATGTACGAGATTGTAATGAGCACGGCATATACTCTGCGCGCTCACGTAGTTGTCGTTATTGCCCTTCACGGTAAAAGTGAGTTATTCAATAGTCCATGATGCAATCTTGACTGAACACCGATACCAGGGTCAGTGGTAAAGGTTTGTTGTCCAAATCTCACTACTCCCATTTTCTGCATTCCTAATGTAACGGGCTATTTTCAGAGTTGCCAAATTACCCGTTTCACTGCCGTACCTGTTATTTTCTTGTCCCAAGGACTTTTCCCCACATGAACGCCGCAAGATAGTCTACACCGCCTACAAGTAGCCGAGTAGTAAGACCAATGAACACTGGTAGTTTAAAATGATACGAATCCAAATGAATGGGCGGGCTGTGTGGGTTATCCATGACTTTTCCCATATGTCACATGAATACTAGCCAATTTTCACGACACCAGCCCTTTTCTTTAACCTGCATTTTTTTTGTCATAATCAGTTTCTGTGATACATTGAACTACTTTCTAAGATACAATTTTTACACGAAATATTTAGACAAATATTAAAAATGAATGCAAAATGATGTCAATTTTGGTGCATTATGGTATTATTTATGTGGTAAAAAATTGGAAAGGTTTGAAAACTCTGAACTGAATAAACAAAGAAACTTTGGCAAATACTCGTGTATTATGCCAAAATCAAATAATCGACTCCATTCTTTCCAGATCACGATCCCGGCAGACGAACGGAGAGACGACGAAGAACTCTATCACAAGAAGACAATCAGCGAATTACTAGAATTGGCTCCCGTGCTGGATTGGACGCAGTATTTCAAATCCGCCTTCAAGCTGATCGATCGAGAGATAGGCCCGTCCCAAGAGCTGGTTGTCTATGCTCCAGAGTTCATACGTAAGATGTCGGAGCTGGTGACGCAATACTTGTCCACGCCTGAAGGAAAGATGTAAGATACATGATGTAACAAAGACGTGGTGACTTTTCTTGCATACATAAAGCAACAAAAGTAATATTAACGAATTAAGGACGAATAAATATTAAATTAACGAACGAATTAAGGACGAATAAATATTAAATTAACGAACGAATTAAGTATTAAATAAGCATTAATGAGCAAAATCATATCTACTAACTTTTAGCAATTTACGAAATTGTTCTAGTTTTGCGATCTTACGCCTAAAATTCATTTTTTCGAATTTTGTAATTTTTATACAGGCAGGAAAAATTTTTCCTATTAGCGACAAAACTATGCACTCCTCCCATTTGAATTTGCACTCTTAATTACACTGGTGTACAAAACTTAAGCAACAGGTGTTCTTTTTGCCATAACTCCACGAGAAATCATCTGAGAGACATTAAATTTAGAAATGAGAGACAGCATTTTGTACGTAAATGATGATGAAAGCATAGTTTCTCAAAAATGAATACAATGCGTACAGTATGGATTCAAACAAAAAAAGCCTTTACTGAACTCATAGTATCATTAAACATGATTGTCTGCGCAAGAGGAAGAACAAAAAGCAGATGTTCCTTAGTATGGGATATGCCCTCCCCTTACTTCAATGGTTGCTTCACACCGTCTCTCCATACTCAGCACAAGATTGTCCAACAGATCGTGGGGTACGCGTGCCCATTCCTCAATCAACATTTGTTTCAATTGTTGGGTGTTACCAGGAGGATGTGATCATACCAAAAAGCGTCTCCTCAAAGTATCCCACACATGTTCTATGAGGTTTAAACCAGGGGAATACGTTGGCCAAGCCATCCGAGTGATATCTTCACTTTCCAATAGCTTCTGAGCTTCTGAAAGGCAGGAGTCTGGTGTGACCTTGCATTGTCATCCATAAAAATGAAGTCTGCTCCAATGACACATTGGAACAGACGCACATTGAGAAGGATCACCTCCTGACAATAGGGATCTCTGGTTACAGAACATCTGTTGAAAACGTGGAGCTCTGTCCGCCCGTTCAGAATAATGCCTTCCCAGACGAGACCTCTAAGACCACCTTAACGGTCTCTTTCCGTGATGTTACTGGGATAAAACCGTGTCTCGACCTCTCTCCAAATCAACTGGCGTTGAAAATCGCTTGTGGCATTAAAACGACTCTCATCCGTAAAGAGGACACGACTTCATTGATGAGATGTCCAGTTTTCGTGCTCCTTGCTCCACGCTAAACGGTGGCGCCAATGGCCAACTTTCAAAGGAATGTAGCGTTCAGGACGGCAGGCGAATAGGCCACCTTTGTGAAGGCGTCTGGACACAGTAAACTGCGATACTTGTCGCCCCGTTGCTGTACACAGTTGCTGAGCCATGGCGCTTACTAACTGGTTTCGGGCTCTTTTCGTCTGCAGGACGATATATCGGTCATCCACTGCAGTTGTTTTCTGGGGTGGGTACCTCCAACATTTTTAACAGCTGTACCTATGATTTGGAAGGCCTTTTCAAGCACGCGAAAAGACACTTTTTGATTCCGAACTCTTCAGCTACACTTGTAACACTACTCCTCTCTTTCAGCTTTCTGATCATTCTTCCACGTGTGAAGTCATCCAGGGGATTTCTTCTAGCCATATTTCACGAAAGAACTCATTTGCACTTGCAGGGAATGTCTTTAATTGCGCCTCCATCCTTCCTTTATTGTACTCCTAAGCTGAGCTCTCCGATTGCACGTGTTTTGCGTGCTGTCACGCCGCTTGTGACGTTTTGTTCCTGACACTTGCATATGCATGACCTTTCTACTGAATTGCGTGTTCATTGGGCTGATCTCAAGAATCTCTTTTTTGCAATTTCATGGCTATCTGATTAAAATTTACAGTGTTGCTTAAGTTTTGCACACCAGTGTACATCAAGAACAGGTCTTCCGCTTTTCGAAATTGAATTTTTTTGTTCTTCATCAATAAGTTTAAAGACTTGTGAGCGGTTTGGCATTTTTAAAATTAATTTGTCTACAAGAATTTTCATTCAATGATTTGCAAATTTTATACTGTTTTTAGCAAATATAATAATGTTGTTCTAATACTATTAAAATAAATGATTTAAAAACTATGCTTTTTTCCGTAGCTAATATTAAAATGAGACATTTTTATTTTAAGTTACTTTTTTTAGGAAAATCCATGTCACCCATTTATCTGAATTTTATCAAATATCCTTTGATTTCTTATTTTCACAAAATTAAAAGGCGTGATTTACATAAAAAGATCGGTCAAAATGTAATACTTAATCTTCTACAGCCTGGTAATGGCGAGCAGTAGAAAACTCGAATTGTAAGAACAAGCTTTGGTCTTTTTAAAATGTCACTCAGTGTATGAACCATTTGTTTTGCATTCACTACAGCCATCTTAGCATCTACAATACGTCCATTCTATTGGCTGCTTTTTGCTTTCAGGATCGAAATGAAACAGCCAGGTTTCATTAAGCATAAATGCACCATGAAATCATTCTGAACATTTTTTAGAGAAACTGTGCAGATCATCACGCATGCTGTTGCTTGCATCGCGTTCCGTGTCAAGAGTTTTGTAACCCACTGAGCGCATTTTTTTCGGGTACCCCAGGCGTTAGCGTTAACATAGATCGTTGTGTCTCATGATCCGTCTCGTGATGCATCTGTCTTGGTGATGCATCTCTCATTTTGGATGAATTTGGACGACGGATGCGTTTTCATCAGTTGTAACGGTTGACTATAGCTGGTCATGAATGTTGCGATCACGCCAAAACCTCTGAAGCCTTCTATGCACATTCCTTCGATTCATTGTGGTGTCCGCATAGACTAATAAAAGCGTACTGTGAATCCATATAGCCGTGTTAGCCCCGCTTTGTAGACGAATTCGATCACTGCGCTTTAATGTAATAGAGAGTCACGTTTGATCATAAATGGTGGTGGCTTAACTTGCAACTACAGGAAATAAAAAGTTAAACATAGATTAGGTTGTAAAGGACAAATGCTACTGCCTAAAAAATTGCATTTATTTAGTGCTTACCATATATACTGCTAATAAAAAGTATTGTGTTAATGCATTTTCGCTGTCTTTGGATGTGTTCCGAGTAACGCCCCTTTTTTCCCTTAGCGTTATCAGCAACTATCTCGGTTGGTCCCTCGTGCAAAGCCTCACTTCTTACCTCTCCAAGCCCTTCCGCGAAGCATCAAAGATACTTCGAAAAGCCCTGGTCGGCTCGGAAGGAGGGGAGAGTCCTTGGAGATATTGTGTCTCCGACACTAATGACGTCATTGGATTCGCTTTGGGAGCCATGTTCGTCAGGGAGGTCTTCCACGGAGAGAGCAAACCGATGGTAAGATAATGATTTCTGAGAATCTGAAAACACTTTGCAGTTTTGGAACTTAATAATCCTTGTTTGTCAGATATGCAAAACGTAACACCTGTCTTAGGCTACACGTAAGTATCAGTCTGTTAGATTTATCTGAGTTGCAATCAACTCTCGATTTACCTGAAACGATGTCCACAGTTAGTTTAAAATCGCGGTTCATCTAAACGGAAACGAGAAATAGATACTTGTCGATTATAACAATCCTTGGCGAGAAGTACGTAATTTATCCATCGTTTTCCCCATAAAATTATTTAAACCACGGTCGCTAGATTAAGAAACAAACTAAATGCAGTTTTTAATTTATATTTGTTTCATTCTTCTTGTATTTGAAATTTTATCAATCTGTGGCTCCTTCGGAAGACAGCCAGCGAGCTTGCCGCCATTTTGAAAGTTGATCTTGCCTTTAGGCTCATCAACTTGACGCCTACTTTTTAACGTCGTCAAGGGTTACGCTGTGCGGGAAAGAACCCATTTAAATTTATATGTTATTTGTTTCCTAATTTGCAGGCTCACTAGCGAACGAGCGGTAAAATCACTATAATGGTTATTCGACCCGGGTTCATATACCAGTGAACAGGTCGGCTGCATGGGCGTTTTATGTCCAAGTGATAATGTGGATATGAGTCAGCTTCCCTTAGAACATCCTCCACGAAGGCATCCCTTTTGTGAAGTAGATAACCCTCGTGTGCTTTGCTATGATCCAACAAACCGAACCCAATGTAATCTGGAAGTCGTAGTTTGTAATTTTAATGCATTGTGAAATCGCAGGGTAAATGATCGCGATGTTGTTTCTTTACGTTTTGCGCTATATAAATTCTCAAAGTAGGAAACAGATAAATTTGAAATTTGCTAATGATAACGTTTTACACCCCACAGATTTTCTGTTCGCACTTGTAACCAAGCATTCACATTTTGAAGCAATTAGTCCTTCATCCATACAGCATTAACGTGTACTCTTCCCTAGCTTAATTTTCCAAATAACTGAAAAATATCCCAAATTCAATTAATCATATTGAATTTCCAAATGTTAATGCTATTGAGTATTAGAACTAAGAGCGGGATTTCACTTTCAGAAAAGGCCAATCCTGTAATTCTTTATGGTTGAGAAAAAAAGATACAGCGAATTTCCATTTTTATATGCAAAGACAATTTATTAAATGGCTGCAGAATCCGAAAAAAAAGGGTATTCAGCTATTTATTCGAATATCTTTCTATGTATGCTTCATACACTGCCTGAAGAAAGACACTTTTAACAGGCAAAGATACATGCTTGCTTTACAAACTTCAGACGTTTGAACTAAAAGAAAAATGTCAGTTTCAATTTAAAGCTCATACACACAAATTATTATCAAAGAACGGAAATGAAATATTTTGAATTTAGCGGTAAAGAAGAATCCAGTTGAAGGTTGCCGCGATAACGCATTATCGGAGGTAAATAAAAAGCTCGCCATATCTGGCTTTTTATCGCCATTTTTGTGGTAACCTGCATTTGTAAAGGGTAATCGGCAGAATAACTTTATTGAATTGCGTAAAATAAATCGATAATCAAAATCACTTTGTAATTGATTTAAAAATCTTTACATCCCAGAATGTGAAAAACTTATAATGGCCTGTTTTAGCAGTTATCTTATAAATGTCTTCACGAATGTTTATTTTAATGACAAACAGATCGGGTTTTACCAGAGTAATCTTGGAGCTCACGTACGCGATTATCCCATATTTATAGTTAATTCGACGGTAATTAAAAAAACAAAGGAAAGAAACCCATATCACAGTTAACATAAAAATACTATTATCAATTTATCTGTAATTTCAAGTACTTAAATATCGAGATTAAGTTAATTAAGCTACGGAAATTAAATCGGTATTCAGAAAAAAAAGAATATGCTGTCAGTGAAAAACACTTTATTAAAAATAATTATAAATTTTTATCTAAACAAATTCGTTGAAGTTTTCAGTATTGAAATTACCTTATGCTTTTTTTTTTTTCAAAAATACTCTGATTTCTTACTCTAACAAAACTGGCAGATATTCTCTTGGGGTTTTCCTCCCTATTATAATTGATTTTATCTTAGTAAGTAATTTTGCTATGGTTGGAACATGCTCGGTTAAAATAACAGCAGGTTATTTTTATTCACGGACTTTTATCATTTTTAGGCGGAAGCCATGATCAATGAAATTCGGGACGCATTCAAGGAAAACTTGCCTCTTCTGAAATGGATGGATCCAGAAACTAGAAAACTCGCCAAAGAGAAGGTAAAACTTTCGAATACAAATCAACTTCTATATAATGACATGCTTGATTTATGTTTTAAATTCAGTCAATATTTGCAATTTCAGATTAAGTCAGTATATTTTAATATAATATAACATTTATTAAAGACAGCTTTAAGCCGCTTTGTACAGACATCTTTAGGTCGCCCTCTAAGTAAAAAAGTACTTACGTATTATTGTAATAGCTTAGTAGAAATCGCCAAGGCTAAAACGAGAAAAATAATTTATGATATAAGTTCAATGGGTTAAGTAATTCTATTTACAGAATTTAACTAAAATTTTGTATCCCAAATAATAAAAACGTGGGGCGCCTAAATAACGAAATTTATGAAGTTATTTGCATTGCCATATAAGACAGGCATGGCCAAACTGCGATTACCTGACATCTTAACTATGTCTAGGAAGACACTTGCGGCTATTTGGCCTTTTAAATGCGACTTGCTTGCAACGAAACAGAAATTTGATTTTTAGAATATAGTGGCATTTTGAAATATAAATCATGGTATGATACATTTCTTTATTAATCATTAATTTAATTTCTTTCCGTCTAGACGGGATAGTGAATAGTGATTCTTACTGCCGTGCCGAAGGCCTCGAATTCGAATCCTTGAGAAGGAATGAATGTTTTTAAATGTGTGGTGTCTTTGCATGGGGGTACTCTAAATGTATGGCGAGCCAAGAGTCCTTATTTGGGCTTTCATGGCAGGGGAGAGGGATAAGAAACCCTGAAACCACCCCCGCGATGCTATTCCTCGAAATTCGGGTATAAAGTAGAAGTACAACCACTTTGAAGCTCTGGAACCCATTCGTCCATGAAATATGGAGTCGAAGAAAACAACAGTTTAATTTCTTATATTATATTACTTAAATCATTTAAATCGCATGTGACCAATAATTTAGTCAATCATATATATCCGCCACATTCTTATTGCCAAAAAAACTAACAAAACTGAAAATAATTCCATTGCTTCCATTTACTATCACGTTCATGTTACTTTTAGAGCGGGAAATGGCCATTGGGGCACCATAAAATATATAAATATGAAGGTAATTTAAAAAGCAATATCATTTACCCCCTCTCGGCTTCATTTTATTTCCGGCAGTTTTTGCTTACATTCCTTCTGAGTAAACCCCTTGCTTCACAACAACAGTCGTGATCCAATATCTCGGAAGATTTGTTATTCCCTGCTAGAGTAATTGCATGGGTAATTATTGAAGAAACGTTTTTCAAGAAGAAAAATCACAGTTCAGGCACGGCTTCCTTTAGTCTGTATTCTTCGGAATTTCAAATCTGGGGATTTTATGATTTGTGGGATAAACCTTTTTGTTCGTACTTAGGGCGTTTATTGCAATAATTTTCTCGCATGCAGGGGATTTTCAAAATTAATTTCCCATTCCTAAGCAAGTCAACTCATTTTTATACAATTTTCTCAGTAGTTTTCGCAACAACTCACATTATTATACTGCAGTCACTTCTTTCCCACACGAAACTATCTTTCTTGATAAATCCTTGGTATCACTACAGAGATATGACCATTTATGTGACAAAAGATTGAGCGTGTGGAAATGTTTCTGGTTTTGGAGAGAAGGACTTTTCCAATGAAATAACAATTACTTCACGTTACATAATTATGATCAAAATGTTTAATTCACGTTTTATCAATTGCTGTTGTTCGGAATAGAAAACTTTCGTCGTTATCATGAATTCTTCGTTGCAATAATGTTGTCTGAAGCAATGTGAATGAAGTGGCATAAACTTCTCTCTTTTGCAAAGTTTCTGTCAAAATATGACATACACTTGCGTGCAAAATTAAGAGACTTTGCAAACTATGTCTATTTTTACGAAAAGTGAACCAAAGGTACTAATTATACCGCCGAAGAATTATGCAAATATTCTTCGGTGACTAATAATAAAAATTTAATATTATGCAAGCATTAAATATGCGAATATGTGAGCGTACACGTGCGTGTCTGCGGAGCTCTGACTGTGGACAGGATATAAGCGTACGGGGAGTTTCGGCGATTTATGTGCTCGGACACCTTAACGATATTTGCCATGTTTCTCACAAGTGTAGGGTAAATTTTATAAGTAAAATGAGTAGTCGCGAACTATGAATGACGATATGAGATGAAGAATTGTGGGTAGATTAGGCCAGTCACAAACGCAGGTGGCTGCAGAACTCGCAATAACGGCCAGTATCATTTAGGATTGGTTGAAATAATTTCAGGACACTGGATCCACATCGAAGAGGCATGGACAAGGTCCAATCCAAAACGACTAATGAGAGTCGTTGTTTGTAACATTCAGCGCGGTCGACACAGGACTGCTACATATTCACAGCTCCTGCGTCTTCATGAGATAGGGCTATATGTCAGTAGACCCGCTGTTTGTGTGTCCGTGCCTTGGACCAGACTTCAGTGGTGCAACGTGTTTTTTACAGATGTGTCGAAATACAGCTTGGACACTGAATCTTGGCATACCTGTATCACAGAGAGTCTGGAACTTCATTTACTTCCTCATCAGGGAAAAGGACCATTACAGTGGCGCTGATATAATGATTTGGACAGGTATTATGCTGGACCGCCGCACACCCTGCGTGTATCTGAGAAAGGCTGTCTGACTGCTAAGAGGTATAAATAGGAGGTCATAGAGCTCTATGTTCGACTTTTCAGGGGCGCTGTTGGTCCTGGGTTCACGACAATCCTCATCCACATAGGGCTGAGCTGATCAACGATTACGAGGAAAGTGGTAATGGATGGCCAGCCACATGGATCCACATGGATTGGCCAGCCCGATCTCCTGACCTTAACTCTGTATAGCATGCCTGGGATGCTCTTGGGAATGTCATCTCGCCATCCTCCTCCGAGAACCATCCTGGTGTTGAAAACAGCATTGCTGCAGGAGTAGGATTGACAGCCACAGGAACTCCTCAACTGGCTTCTGTCCATTATGCCGTCATGCTGCGCGACCTGTCTGGCTGTGAGAGGGGACCATACCTCATATTAGACACATTTTCAATTCGGTATCACAACGTGGATTTTCGACATGACTGCATAATGAGCTTTACTGATAATTATGCGTATATAAAATGACTTTTGAATAGGATATCGCTTTCTCTGTTAAAAATGTACATTCATTAAAATCGGTTCAAAATTTTTTTAGAAATTCGATATAATGTGCAAATTCTTTTAATTTTGTGCTCAAGTATAGAAACGCGTAAAAATAGTTTTAGGTTGCAATTGTCTCATGTATTGCTTGACAAACTTCTTTCTTTCTAACGCCCCCAAGCGAACGAACGGTAAAGTAGCTGAACACTGGTAGCTCGGTCCAGGCTCGAATCCCAGCGAATGGGCTGGCTGCATGAGTGTTTTCGTGGTTTTCCCCACGAGTAGTGACGTCTATTTGAGTCAGTTTCCATTACAGAGTTCCCCACGAAGGCATCTTTTTCCGATAACCCTCGAGTTTTCTCATAATCAGATAAACCAAACCAAACTTTCTTACTAACCCGCCGCAAATATCGCATTGTGTTACAGCCGGTGCTGACTGCGGCTCTCAAACTATCATGGACTCTACAGTGCAAGATCCTACCGTCATAAGTTTGGCTACCATGGTATAAACCATTATCCGTTTTAATTTCTCTTGGGGGCACTACGCTTTTATTATTCGCCATATCAAACTGTAGATGAATTCTCGGTAATAAACTATTTTTCGCCTTTTAGTGGATTAATTACCATATATATTTTAAATAAAATGTTATTCTTCTTTTAATTGTATTGTACTATGCACTTGTACTACCGTTTGAATTGCGATTTATTACAGTAATCACCATTTAATTTTTTTGTTAATATTTAGTCATTATGCAACTGCCTAACAAACTCAGATACACAAAGCAATGAACTAATTTAGTAATGATTGAAATCCTTGTTCATGAGCAAAAATTGCTGCCATGCGATCTTGTTTAGGTAAAGGCACAGTCCGTATTCTGTTGCTGGAAACAACTGCTGACGAATATTTATTTTTTGAGGAATAGATTTTGATATTTGTCTCCAAATAGCGGATAAGCGAAGGTTAATATTCATTACTATGAGGCTAGATCCTGGTTTTGTTTTATTGATTGATTTATTATTTTGGGGGGGGGCGGGGGTTCCTTTGCAGCCATGGCTTGATGCTTCATACGATCAAGATTCGCGTGCTTCGAGCTAAAATTCCGAGCTATCAAAATCTTTTTGTGGTATTTGTACATTTGCCTTTCCTATCCTTATTTTGATTGGGTGCATTAACATCGTTACGTGTTTCTGTACTGGAGCTGAAAGTAAAATCTTTTATTTGTTTTTTAGGCCGATGCTATAACGGACATGATAGGTTTCCCCGAATTTATACTGGACCCAAAGAAACTGGACAAGAAGTATGAAGGCGTAAGTATGAATGTATATAAATGTTTATAATGCACTGGTTATCATAAATTAAGAAACAATCACAACAATCAAGATTACTGAGAAAGTTACATGTAAAAAAAAAGAATTTTATGAAACTTGCCCACAATATACAACACATAATAAGGTATCAAATAACATAAAAAGAAATTACCAGACAATTAATGGTAGTATAGAAATTAGCACATGTATAAAATCAACAAATCAAAGGTGCCAGTTTGCTATAGGAAAAGTATCTTCAGTATGGAATATGATCGCCATAGAAGCAATACAGCACATACAGCGATGTGTGATGCTTTCAATTATGTGCTCTATCTGTTCCGTAGGAAGCGAGAGCCATTGCTCTTGCAAAGCAGTTGCAAGCGCGGCAAGGGTCTGAGGGGGCGGATTGAGAGCAGCTAGACGTCTCCCTAAAGAATCCCAAATGTGTTCGATAGGATTCAAGTCCGAGGATAGAGCTGACCACTCCATGCGCATAATTGTTTCCTGTTGAAGATAATCATCTACAATGCGAGCCCTGTGTGGTCTTGGGTTGTCGTCCTGTAACAGGAAAATATCACCTATTGCCCCGGCATATGGACGCACATAAGCATCAAGGATGTCATCTCTATAAACCTGAGCATTCACGGTTCCTCTTGAAAAGACATGGAGGTCTGTGCGTCCATCCAAAGAAACAGACACTGCCTCTACCGTACGCATCTCTTTCACAGATGTTTGACGGATGATAACGGGTTCCAGGTTCTCTCCATATCAAATAACGCCTGCTATCGCTTTCTAGACTAAACCTGGACTCATCCGTAAAGAGAACAGCCTCCATCGATCAGGCGTCCAGCGGATATGTTGTCGTGCCCACTGCAAACGGTCCCTCCTATAGCGTGACGTGAGCGGCACACAAATGGCTATTCGCCTCGCATACAGACCACCTTTGTGAAGCCTTCTACGTACAGTTGACGTTGACACCAACCTTCCGGTGGCTGCAGCAAGGGAGGATCTAAGAAGAGTCGGAGTATCGGTTTTATTCCTGCGTGCACATAACGTCAAATATCGGTCATCGGCACTCGTCGTAGCAGTTGGCCATCCTGGCTGAAACTCCTAGATGCCGAATCTGTGATTTGAAATTGCCTCCGAAGCCTATGAACCACAGAAGGACTCACATTTAGCCATCTGGCCACTTCTGTTTGACTTTGTCCTAGTCTCCTAATGGCTTTCCACCGTAGTTTTGTAGGCAAATGATGCCTGGAGGTCATTGTTACGAATTGTTTATCTCAGATTTCTGATGTCACTATCACAGTGAAATATGTGGGCTTGCTCTCAAACATGGACTTTATGCTCCGCGCAGATGGCGTATTCCGAGTGCAGCGCGCCACTAATTTGCATTTTGCAGTTTTACTCATCTACTCTTACTTGGCAACATATTCAAATTTTACACGGTTTGGCTTATTTTTGAGGGAGTTATCGCTATTTTTGTAATTTTTCCATAATTTATGATAACCAGTATATATAAAAACGGTACATCTTTTCATAGCGAGTACAGAACGCTCTGAAACTTGAACTTTTCGACTATGAAGGTTTGCTTTCGAGATAGGAATTCTAATTTCCTGAATTCGCATCTAAAAGCGCTGCATACCTTCTGAGTTTAAAGCGCACAATTCCTTTTTGCTGTTAGTATAGGTTGATGTACAATTAAAGCTATATTTTAAATAAAAAATAGCATTTTGTTTTTCAATATAATTCAACTTTTGCTATGTTTAGCATTAAGTACAATTTATGCTAATATGCTGGCATTATGCTTCAAAAACAGTAGCTGACAAATAACTACCATGGTTGGGCTCTACTTAACTTGCCCATAAAGGCTAGTTTTCATTTCTCCAAGTGACTTGTAGCGAGTCTCGCTACGACTTCTTTGACAATGTAAACGCTCACTTCGCCCGAACAGAAACGTGGGGGAGATGCGTCAGCGACTTCGAACCAGTTGAAAATCTATCTGGGCAGTAACTCCGACCAGTGTTCGCAGAGACGTCATGCCCAATTTTTTTCCATCATGTCGATGCCGAGATGGAACGATAATCAAGCTATGCCAGGTTTATTGCATATGCATCTTGTGAAGTATTATGGAATACTTCACTACCTGAATATTACGACCATTGTTTAGTAATACCTAAATGTAACATGTATATAACTACTGATCAGAATGAATTTAGGTTTTTGATATTGTAGGAAAAACATAGAAGAAAAGTAAATAGAGTATCGAATTCAAAATATTTATTTTAAACATATTTATTTCCGAATTTTCTTTACTCAAAAAAACAATTAAATTTTATATCATTCAATTACCCAATAAAATATAGTTTTCAATAAAAAAATGAAAAGGCTAACATTTGATTTTGTTGATAGAAATTTCGAAAACCAGTTTTTACTCATGGCCTATTACATCTGATGAAATATAATCTAAAATCTTGAAATTTTGTTTATAGACTTTCCTTTTTATTTGATCAACAAATTAGATTTTATTTACAAACGATCAGTCGGGAGTATAAAGATAAAAATCCCCGACAGAAGACGCATGAGAATATTATTAAATGTTAAGATTTGAGGGTACTGGAATTGGAGAGCTCAAACAAAAGATTAATTATTTTAGTTCAAACTCATACACAGAAAATGGCTTCACACACTTCTGGAATAAATATCTTAATTGTGCATTTTCGCACTCAAAATAAATATTGTACAGAACTGCAAGAGTCACCCATCGGCTGGTAGAACATCTCGAAAGAACGTCTTTTTTTTTTCTGAAAAAGTGGTGTGACCATTTCAAATAAAGTTTCAAACTATCCTTCACCCATTTTGATAAAGTTTTTGTAACATTGAATAGTCTCGCTCAGAAGTTGAAGTTCATTTAAAAGTTGATCTAATGCTCCTAATTCATCGCGGCGAGCTATCCACTTACATACCCATTTCCTTTTCTTCCTCATTTTTTCCTTACCCCCGTCCCGAGAACAGAAATGAATTCGTTGGAAACCGCTTCGTAAACTTCAAGCACTGCAATTGCCACATCGGTATCCATTTTGTAAACAAACGGAGACTAGTTGTCAGTTCGCTCTGATTGGTTTAAACAGTCTATCAGATTACAGATCTGTTCACTCGGTTCGAGATGCCGTAGTGACGGGCTCGCTCCAAGTCCCTCGGATAAATGTAAACTCGCCTTAACTCAAATTAGAATTCCAGGTCCTAATTCTGGAATTTCTCCCCTAATGTTGGCTTTAAGCAGGTATGTATGGTTCATAGTTTATTTACATGCCGCATTTTTTGTAAGTAGTCGCAGAGAAGACATAATCTGTAGCCATTAAGTCTAGCGATCGTGATGCCAGTTAGAAATCGAAAATTAAATATTATGCAATTGCCCAAAAAAAATTTCCTTTCAGAGAGCCATAACTTATTGATGAAAATATTGAACTGATCTGTCAATTGTTTGTGTGTGCTTCAAATACACTGAAACCTCGATTCACGAATTTAATTCGTTCCTGAAGGCCATTCGTCATTTGAAATGTTCGTGAATTCAAACAATTTTCACCGTAGAAATTGATATAAAATGGGTTAATTTGTTCCTGGGTCACAGATAATTGCTTATTAAGTTTTACAACAGTACATAGTGCACAAGTTCATAACTTAGTAATTAACTATAGAAACAAGTAAATATAAAATAAAATGATTAAATGAATATTAAACGTATGAAATAGACGAAAACTAATTTAATTTTACTGTACCTGTACAAAGAAGACTAGATGGCATTAGCGGAAAATCATTAGAAAGCATCTTCTCTTATCTTTGTCTCCAGGCGCCACTTGACTCTGTTTGAGACTTAGAGACAATATACTAATGAAAATGTATTCGATGTGACTTGTTGATGCCTGGGTTTTAAAATGTTTCTAATGTGAAACATTGCATTGCCACTGAAAATGGCTTATGTAGCTTGTAACTGCTTTATCACAGGGAAATGTTAGATGAAAATTTTGCATCTTACCACATCTTGCACAAATTTCGGTGATCTTAAAATTGGGGGCATTTTTCTGTCTTCTTCTTTTTAAGGCATTTCTTTCAAAATCGCTTTTATTGCTGCTGTTGAAGTTGTTGTGATTTTAGGTTGAGGTTCTTTTTATAATCCTTTAGGGCTACACTGCAGATTAGGGGCCAGTCGCCAAATGAGCGAAATCGCGCCAAATCTAGTAAACTCTTGGCGTCATGAAAATCATTAGGGTTTAAAGTTACAATTTATAGTACTATTTAAGCGGGCTTTTTGAATTTTCGTCATTTCACTGTGCTTCTAGTTGATTGTGTGAGCAAAATGGCTGGCGTTGAAAGAGTTGAACGTGTGGATTTTACTTATTTGATTCGTTTCCAAGATAAGGGCGAACGATGTGGGATAGAATGATGCATGAATTATGATTTGATTGCGAATATGTACGAATGTCCTAAGTGTAAAAGTAGTATGGAATTAGCTGAAAGGAAAGATGCGACAGATTTATGTGAACGGAGGTGTGTATCCATTATATGTGGTTAAGCACGTGGTTGAAATGAGCGCGCCATTTGGAATTTCATCTCCATTGTATTGTTACATTTTAGTGTAGATATAAACAAATGCGAGTTTCTACTGTTTATTATAAATAAAAATTGATTGTAAAAATATAAATTACGCAATTAAAATTGCTATTGCTCAAGTTTCAGCAGATCAAAATTTTGAATGTTGTCTTCCTTTTTCTTCTGCGTTCTTTTTTAAAGTTTTAGCTTAAATATGAGTCAAGGCTTTCCGATCATTTATTGCTCATTTATTGCTTATTACAATTTCTTAAATTTCGTGTTAAAACGTTTATTCCATTTTGCTACTGTCTTAAAAATGGTATATGATATTATGAAAAGTGTTAATATTGTTGATCGCATAAAATACTTAGTTATTAGCTTTCAAATACTTTATCTTTTTTCTTAAACTTCTGTTTTAGATACTTTTGCATGTTTACAATTTGTTTAGATACTTTTGCATGTTTACAATTTGTTTAGATATTTTTGCATGTTTACAATTTGTTTAGATATTTTTGCATGTTTACAAGATTCATTCAAATTCGCAACCATCTAATATGGCGATATGATAGGTTAGTGATTTTCTAAAACGCGCGAAAATAACCGATTCGGCGACTTGGCGATTTTTTTAAAACGCGCCAAACTGGCCCGTAATATGCAGTTTTACCATTAAAAAAATCCTGAGCGTCGAAGGGCTTAAATTATCTGCCTACAATCCATACAAAGACCATTTGCCCTAAATCTCACCCGTGCCTATCGGACGACAGCCACCAGCTCAGCGACTGTACTTGCAGGACTGATACCACTTCACATCGTAGTGGAAATGGAGGCAGTCTACACAAAATTAATATACTTGCGAAAGGACGCCTCACTTTCCAACACAACATATTGCCCCATACAATATGAAACTCTTGGCCATCCCCTACACACTCATCCGGCTGTCAAAGGTAAAGGTGTCAAGATAGACCTTTCACGTCATTCGAATGCCAATGAAACCCAAGTTCCCACGCAAGGTTCTCACTTCTACTCGGATGGGTCCAAGCAGGAGGACGGCGTAGGTTGTGCCTATGTCTACTACCAGGACGGGCAACGTCGACAAGAATGGAAGGGTCGCCTACAGCTACAGAACAGCGTTTTCCAGGCTGAGGTTCTTGCTATCACGGCAGCAACTCAACACATCATCCGCCAAGACATCACGCATGCAACCCTCCACACGGACAGCTTCTCAACACTGCAGGCACTACTAAACCATCAGAACACTTCACCTCTAATTATCTCACTACAGCATCTTCTACAACGGCATGCACACATTAACTTGCTACTGAAATGGATAAAGGCCCACGCGGACAACGAGGGCAATGAGGCTGCGGATCGCTTAGCCAAGCAAGCGGTCACAGACTCAGACGCCCAATTCAACAGCCTTCCAGCACCACCCTCACATCTGAAAAGTATTCTAAGAAAACAGTGTCTTCAGCTATGGCAGAGAGAGTGGAACCTCAGCCCCACAGGAAGACGCACCTTTGACTTTATACCCAAAGTCAGCACAGAAAGGCACTTCGCCATTGCACCCCTTACACAATTCATAACAGGTCATGGCCCATTTCCCAGCTACTTCTTCCAACGCAACATATCTCTAACTGACCAATGCGTCTGCGGAGGTCACGGCACCCCGGATCACTACCTCTATGAATGTGAATTGACAACTGCTCATCATCTCCCCAGCCAAACCTCCAATAGAGAAGCTTTTAATAGATTTATTATTACACATAAGCCTGCAATATCCAAAATTTGTCAAATTGTCAGCATCACTAGGGCGATGGGTCAGGACATCTGCTCTCCTCACTGAATCCGCCAATTGCCTCTCAGTTCGTCATTAATACACCAATAACTGTATTTTACCATCAGTATCCAGTAGTGCACCAATCCCTCAGTGTCTCAGTTATATCAGCGTCCATCAGTGTCTCAGCGCATTCTTCCTTCAAGTATTAACACTTGCACATGTAACAATTTATCTGCATTCAAAATAACATTTGTTCCTGTAATTTATACGAACTGCGCAAATTCTATAATACTCAAATTATCTTTGCAATAGCATCTGCGCATTATGTATATATCCATTGTACTTAAATCTTTAATGCACTATCTTCTGTTTTGTATTCTGTTAATACGAACTGCGCAAATTCTATAATACTCAAATTATCTTTGCAATAGCATCTGCGCATTATGTATATATCCATTGTATTTAAATCTTTAATGCACTATCTTCTGTTTTGTACGCTGTTAAGTACCTTTGTATAAGTATTCCGCTCTGTATATCACATTTTTAGTGTTGTGTACTATTTCTAAAGTTGCATCATGTTTCATATTTTATCAATGTATTTCATGCCTCTTGTATTTTATCAATGTATTCCGTGTCTCATGTATTGTATCAATGCGTTGCATGTATTTTATCAAGTATCATGCTTTTACTAAGCTTTTGTTCACTGTCTGTACACCCTGTAATAAGTATAGAATCTCTAGATACCTCAGTATTCCCAGTATACAACACTATCACGCATTTGCAATATGCTCAAGTTTATGTATTGAGTGAAGGGTATTGGTATCTAATTACGCCTTATGTTTATATGATTAATGTGTTGTTTTCGGTTTTTTTTTTATAATTTAAGACAATTTTTCTTTATGTCTTGCACTTGACTATTTATGACATGCTAATGTATCCTGAACTGCAATGTAACACAATAGCTCATCTGCCCTTGTTGCACTGTAAATTCTTTTATTAATTTAAATAAAGTTGCTGCTTCTACACAGGGGAAGGCGTGGGACATATGCCTGTTTACCACTGTTAAACACCAGGCGTCCCCGTCTTCCGTCACCTGTCACCTGCCTACAATCCGATCTGGCCACAATTTCCTCCCGGACGAATTCTTGGCCCTGTAGGTCGCTTGTTGTCCGGCTTTGTTAATAAGAATTGAGCAGTAAAAAACATTAAAATGATGTTTTCAGAAGTTCCTAAGCTTTATTTCTGTAATGTAATTTATTTTAAAACGCCTTTGAAAAATCATAAGTTGCCGGCATAAATCGAGATGTCATCCGAGGAGGTTTCCGTTCAGATAATTTGTTCGTGATCCGAGGCTCCACTGTATTAAAGAAATAGCGTTATGTTTGTTGCGTCAAAATAATAGATCTTCAAAGTAAAACTGAAACATTTTCTTTCTTTGGTTTTTGGGGGAAAGTTTTTACTGTAAAATTTCAAAGTGTAGGCTGTACAATCGTTGTCACATTTACATACAGTCGTTTGTCGCGTATTGTTTACTGATTAAGATTACTGTAGAAAAGTCTATTCGAGGCGTATCCTATAAAGCCATCTAGATGCCGTATATGCAACGCAGGGAAAATAAAAATAGAAAAAATTATTTATAAATAGTATACAAAATGAATTCAAAATACAAGAAAGTCATATTCATCGAGTATGGAATTACCAACGCATTTTATGATAAACAGTCTTAGGTCTTCTTTAGTAGGACTATTCTAGTATATGGGTTCTACAATATATTCTATTCATTTAATGCACATGCTTTGAAATACTGGTTTGATTTTTTTATTTTTAATGGCAAACTTCTTTTTAAAGTTTTTTACTGTAATCTGAGCTTTCAGAGTGTAATTTTTCCCCATAGCTGACCTTCAGTCCTGTTGAGTACTTCCAGAATAACATCGAGGTTGGACAGTTCTCTCTGAAAGTCAATATGCGAAAACTGGACAAGCCCACTAATAGAAGCGAATGGAAAATGACTCCGCCCACAGTCAATGCTTACTACACGCCCACCAAAAATCAGATTGGTACTTTTTTTTTGTAGTTGTTGTTAATAAAGATACTTAATTTCTAAATTTAATCAATGTTATTATAGAAATATTGTGATAACTAAAAGTCATACTTGTTGATTACTGTGCTTCTCTATAACAGTATAAATTAAAAGTCCTTTTATACCTGTATTTCATTCGTTTCCAGTATTAATCTTTTTCTTTACTACTTCTTCAAATATTTTAAATGCTTTACGTTTCATACGAAAGAATATTTCTCCCCTCTTCCTGAGGCAAGAGCGGCTGTACTGCTATTTCATAATATTATATAGAATGAACAATTTTAATTAGAATTGGCAGTATCACGGTAATTATTAAAATATATTGTTGTGAAACGATTGAAATCGAAACAAAACGAGAACCAAAGAATGAGGTGCATGGCATGGAGGATTTTTCATCTTCTTTTAATTAAGACTTAAATAATTATATACCTATATATACATAAGATACGCTAAAAGCCTAAATTTAACTGCAAAGTTTGAAAAGCGGGAACTCGGTGATTCCATCGAATATTTCTAACATTCAGTTTATATTGCAGTTCAAATTCTAAAACAGAGGGCATACGTTAATATTTAAAAGGTTAACCGCTGTAAGATAAAGTTCATTTTATTTCATCAGGTGATGTTTAAGGGTGGCAGAAAGTAAAAATTGAGTACTCTTTATTCCAAATAAAACTCTGGTGAACGTACAACTTCTCTCCAGAAAGTTCGGTTATGTGTCTATAGTCACAGTTGATTGTTGTCTTACATAAAAGGACTATTACTGTCCTTTGAAATAATCCCCGTTGCTGATAATGCACATCTGGAAACGGTTTTACAACTCCTGGGAACTCCTGACGTAGTCGTCTTTAGCGATGGCGTTCAGCTCGGCCGTAATATTACTTTGAATGTGCGAAATGCTCGAAAACCTTTGGCCCTTCAGAGCTGATTTCAGTTTGGGAAACAAGAAAAAGGCATGGAGGGCAAGTCTGAGGAGTATTGTGGGTTATTCAGGAACTCCCCTGTTGGCCAGGAACTGCTGCACCAGAAAGACAGCGTGGGGCTGGGCAGTGTCGTAGAGCAAGTCCAGTTGCCTTGCTTGGTATTCTTGATAGATAACAGTCTCAGAGTCGAAGAACACCACGAACAACGAGTCAGAGAATATTGTCTTGATGCGGAATTTCTCACTTCGGACCTTCTTGCTTTTCGGCCACCCTGGACTCCCATCACTCCATACCCTTACGCTTGCTTTCAAGGTCGTGCCTCAGACACCGACGATGGTTTTCAGGAAATTTGGGTTTCGATCCACCGTGTCGATGAGGACTCCACAAGCATCCAGCCGAAGTTGCATTTGTTCCGAAGTCAATATGTGAGTCACAAGTCGGGAGCAAACTTGCATTTACCCAAATTGTGGGTCACTATGAAGTGGATCGTCTCACAACCAATTCTCACTTTTTCCGCATCATTCGCACTGTCACAAGACGATACGGGCCAAAAGTTCCTTCACTTACTGTATGTCGTTCGGGGTGCGTGCAGTTGCAGGCCAACCACTTCAGGGTGAGGGGAATCTTCAATGGTGTCCCGCCTTTCTCCGAAGCGTTTAAACCCCTCATACACACACTTGGAGGTAATAGTACGTTCTTCGTAACCGTTAGCAGAATTTCATGAGCCTCTTCCGCTGATTTTCCAAGTTTGAAACAGCATATTCATTCGCTTATCCACTTTGAGTTTTGACCTTCACTGTACAATGAGCTGTTTCCACAGGATAAACAGCCTCGCAGCGTCGTCGCTCAGGAAATCGTTCAGTGCAGCCTTCACCTGTCCGGCGCAGCATGCGTCGGTTATACACTCTTATGACGGTGAACACTATGATGTCCTTCACCGAACTTTCTGGACAGAGGTTGTATATATGTCAGGAGAATAGTTTCAATCAGTGGGGATTTCAGAGAACAGAAACCTGTATGCGTCTCGATGCTTTGCATAAAAAAAAGGCTTGCTTTACATCTGTGGTGAAAGCTATTGGACTGTATCTGAATTTTAAAAAGATTTCGAATATTTCAAAGTGTAAATTTGGCCTAACATGCAAACAGTCATTTAAAGAATAGAGACTGAAGCATGCGGTGACGCATTATAAACAATACATTATTTGCTCAGTTCAGTCCTTGCGTATAACTTTGGTATGTAGTAAATAAAACACGACATCATCTTCATTTGAAACATTCTATGACTGTTTTGATAACATCTGTCTTTAACTGATCTTCTAATACGTTTCAGTATTCGAAAAATGTATTAGGATATTTCTTAAATCGTTTTTTAAGTTGATTGAATCTTTGTCCCTCGATTTCCATATTATCATGAAGATTTGATGCTTCACGTTTCCAAGGTTATCTAACGTTTTAGCGAGAATTTTCATACGTCATACCTGATTCGAAATGTTCGATGACTTCATTTTCAGTTGAATAGAAGTTTTCCTTATCAATAAATCCTGAATTTTTCAAGTCCAAAAACTTTGTTATTTGTTCGGAAATGAAATAGCCCCCAGATATGTTGAAAGTTAAAGAGATGTTATCGTCACGTTTCCATCCTTGTAGGCATCAGCCGAAAATAGTTTCCACTGTAACAAGGTTTTTTTTTTGTGTGTGTCCCATTATTATGTTGTAGAATAATCTGCTGTGTAATATCCCATTACTATGTTGTAGTAATTCAATTAAAATGGAAATGGATCCTTTCCTATAGAGAGAATATGAAAGTATCATATTTTTTAACAGTCTCTTTTGCCTAGTTTTTCTGATCTCGGAGGAATTTTGTACCTGTTATTTGATCAGTTACTAACAATTCAACTTCTATTCCAAAAGAGAAAACTTCTGTGTTCTACACTTAATTTAGCCGCATCCTAATTCTTTTGAACGAGTAAGGTTTTTTCGAAATTGTTGACCAAGGCAGCCCATACTTTTTATCCCTCAGAGCACATTCTAGAATATCTGTTGGACGGTGGGCACCATTTACTTTTCTAAGGTGAATTTATGGTTGGATAGAGTTAATAATACATGCACATAAAAAAAGAGGTCAGTCGCATTTCGCTTTATCTGGTATCTGTGTTTGACGCAATTTCTATTTCATTAAAAATGAGAAAATTTATTGAAAACTAGAATATTTTTATTGCGATCTCACAGCGGCGGGCACATGTTAAACGATCGGCCGTGGTGTCCGCGGGACAATGGTGTAGACAATGGTTGGGAACCTCTGCTATAGAAAGTCAATTTTTTTACTGTTATGATTTCGAGGTTTAGTTTGTTCGTTAAATCGTGAATACAGAAACTTCTCATGCTTCTACAGATCAAGGGAAGTCTTTTCTTTGCTGTTTTAACTTTTATCGCATAAGTCTGTAAAAGTATTATGTTATTTGCACTCTGTGAATCGACCGAAACAGTTTCTTCGTTCTTGCTTAATTTGTGCATCATGTTTCGAAACTAATGAAATTTTTTATCAGTCGCTGTATTTTTCACTGTGGAACTGGACTTACAACATACGGCTTCCGAATGTTAATCTTTGCAAATTTTGCAAACTTTGGTTTGCTGTTGTCGGTATTCTGAAATTCTGTGACACAAAGAATAACGGGCCTGCTTTTTCAAAATCTCTCCCTTCGTATAAACTATATAGGATTCTGAGTCATGGTTTTGTGAACAAAAAATGCAGTTTCGATTTGACGTGGCGGCTGCCATAAATTCATGTGTGGTGATGACAGCTTTTTTATGTTTTGATTCCGGTAGATATCTGCTAAATATACTCTTCATTTTCGCTTTGGTTTGTGTAGAAAAGATAAACAATTGATCTTGTCTTGCAGTTCTATTTCTAATCGAAAAAAAGATTAGAAATTTGTTTAAATCATAAGTTGAAGAATTTCCATTATTCATGCGATGAAACTCTAACGTTATAACGACAGGAAAAAGGTTCATCAGAATTGTTGGAATATGTTTCTGGTTTCACATCAGAACTAACTGGCTTCTGATTTGATCGTTAGTTGTAAAGTTTCCTCAATTTCTTTACTTCATTTGAACTTTGAACAGGATTTAAATTGAAGAGGTCACAGATGCGTGTACCGATAATAAAGCCATTTTGACTGAACCAATGTTTAAGAATGCCTATGGCTGAATTATAATTAGCTTCTGAAATTGAAAGACCTTCGACAGCTGACACTGCGTTTCCGCATAAATAGGTTTTCAAATAATTGAATTTTTCCAGTTTTGAAAGCGTAGCGTTATAATGAATCGTAACTTTGAATGAATTCCATAAATTCCTGCAATCGTTATAGTCTCCCTAAAATTTGTCAGTTAAAAGTTTGGGGAATTTCACATTATCAATCTGTCTTTTGTTTCCGACTTACATGGATAAATTATTTAAAATCAGGTTGAAATTTGAGTACTGGATTTCTTTAAGTAACGGCTGATTTAGATTTCGTTGTTATATATTCTATAAATGTTTTTAATATCTGACTAATTTTGAGTAATCTTCAATCAAATTTTGTATTTTTTCATCTAAATTATGTGGTTTTGTTTCTTGATTACTTATTATTTTCGAACAGTTTTCTAACTCCTCTTTTTTGTTTCTTCTAAATATGCATCTACGTTTTAAATCATTTGCCTTACAGAAGCCCATAGCTGTTCTTTTCGTATTTAGCGTGTTCTGTTCCATTTTAATAAATTATCAAAAGAGACTTAATGTTTTGCTGTCTTCGCCCAAAATGCTTATCGAAAGTCGAAAACACAAATTTTCAAATATTAATTAAATTCTTGTCGGGCAATGCACCATGTTGAAAAATCGATCGAAATCAAAATAAAACTAAATCAAAGAATAAGGTGTGTGGCATGGAGAATTTTTCATCTTCTTTTGATGAAAACTAGGCTAAAAGGCTAAATCCAAACACAAACGTTTTAAAGCGCGATTTCAGAAGTTCCATCGAATATTTCTAACATTCAATGACACTGCGTACTACAGTTCGAATTCTGAAACAAAGAATACTGAATTACTCATCAACGTGTCTAGACAAAGAGGAGCTAAGTAAATTAACTAGATGTACTTCTAGCGTCATCTTTTGGTAATATCAACAAATGTTTCTCAACAATATTTCTAGCGCCATATATATAGAAATTCAGCATAAAATCTTTTCCTTCTCTTTAAAGCATTGCGTATTAAATGCAATTTTCATATAAATATAATAATCTCAAATTTCTGTTTTCCTTAGTTTTTCCCGCTGGTATTCTCCAAGCTCCCTTCTACGACCCTCATTATCCCAAGTAAGTATTCTAGTTATATTTTCTGCGTGGAACAGAATATTGGACCTCAGTGCCAATATTTAATGGTATTGAAAATGACAGTCAGTATCTGCAGGGCTTAATTTTTAAAATTAGTCCGTAGAAGCCCCATGGAGAGCTGTCAGGAAAGGTTAAAAACTTTAAAAAAAATAATAAATTATGGAAAGTAAAATGTAAAGAAACAAATAATAAATTAACAAACTAAGTAGCATTAATGACAAATAGTTAAACAATAAACTAAAAGTAAGCTCTAGCTGAATTTAAACCCAGAACATCTTTAATTATATTTGGTATTTTATAGCATAACGTATTGAATTCATTTATTTACTTAATGCATTTCATGTAATAACTTCGACGCATACTTTTGTTTAATGGAATTTTTGACCACTTATTTGGTTTGTGTATTTTGTTGTATATCTTGTAATACTAAACAGATCGACATTTGAATTATAATGATAGCTTAATTAGAACTTTTGATACTGACAGAAAGCCTTCTTTATGAGTTTTAATGATAATTTTATCACAGAATCGACGATACTTAGCTATTTTTCTCCAACTTGGCAACATTTTGGGATTCTCTGGAAAATCATTTTAAAAGTTTATTTGAAGCAGCGATTTTTTTCGTAACTTCTAGAAATGCTTAGGCAACCTAAATAAATCAGTTGCGCTGAAGCAGAGTGTCAGGTAATTCAACTATTCATTTTCCGAATCATGCAACTGTACTGAGCTCCTGTTTGGTGATTATTGCTATAGGCTTTTCTGTGTGAATGACAGCAGTGATCTGCGATATTCTTGGCACGTAAAGGAGAATTCACTTTACCTTTGTTGCTGTACGAGCTGTGATATTTTCAGTAAAGCGGCAATTTCTTCCTTTACCTCTGGCAGAGTTATTAAGATTTTTAGAAATAGATAATGCCAAACAACACTTTGTATATTGTTGTAAATTTTTGCAAATACCTAAACTCATTTGATTGCATTATTCGTTTTGTGTATTGTTGTAAGATTGTGTATTGTTTTACTTAGATATTTATTTATTTGTTGGTTTTAGGATAACAGTTTTTGGGTTTATTTTGCTTTCAACTGAATTTGTGTCCCCATCTTTCGTATATAAGTGTTTTATTTCTTATGTAAAATTGTAGTAGGTTTTTCAACTCTGAGTCCAACAACAAATTACAAAATAGCTGAACTAGAACGGGAGACATAAGTAGAAACACTGCCTCTGACTGGCCTTGACATGTGACGAATTCTAGCTAACCTGGTGACTTTCTGGAAGATTCCGGAAAACTCATTTTCGAAGCTCTATGACTGATTTTTCCTGACGTTTACAGAAGGCTGTGCAACACCGCATAAATACGGCTCTAAGAGCTAGGACGAGTCAGTTATTAATCAACTCTGAGACTTATGGTTCAAAGACAGTTAGTTTAATTGCATTTCAGAGTTGCATTGTGTAAGGGATTATGGAAATTTACGATACTTTTCGTGCGCTGAGGAGGAATTTCTTTATATCCCTTTTATCTTCGAGCTGTTTATAGCTGTTTATTGTACTATGTGCGATTATTATACGTAATAAGTTATCAATTCTTCCTGCTTTCCGGAATGATTATTTGAAGGAACAGCGACGAATCCGTATCCTGCAACAATATATTATTTTTTTTTCTGATTTATCAGTTTAGTTAAAGAAATCAACAGAGTTTCTAAAATTGAAACTCGTTTTGAGTTGACTTTCAACTGTATTCAGCAGTAAAGATTTAGTATCATGACCTGGCAACAGTAGATGCAGAAAACGCTTTTTTCCTGTCTTTTAAACATTGTATATATATACATATATGCTTTTTTATATTTTAAACATTTTAATGATAAACTCTTTTTCGAGATGTTAGTATACAGTCTGAATTTTCAGACTGCAAATCCACCTTCCTTCTTCCGAAGTAAGTATGGCCATGTGGCCTTGTCGCAATGCTTCGAGTAATTAATAGATTTCCTGGAGCTAAAATTTTTATTTTACATTTAGATGCATTGAAAATTTTCGTAGATGCCATATAAAACTTAGAAAACTAATTCTGCTTATTAACTATTTTATTCACTTGTAGGTCCTTAAATTTTGGCGCGATGGGTGTTGTTATGGGACACGAATTAACGCACGCCTTCGATGACCAAGGTAAGTTCTAAAACATAAATTTTCAAACTTTTCACCTTCGTATGAATTTTGAAATAATATTGATGACTGGACAAAACTTTTCTAAAAACTATCATATATAGTATTATAGTTAGTTTTTTTTTTAAAAGTTTAGTCTTATAGTGGTCCTTTAGAAACACGCGAGGCGGAATATTTCGAAAACTGTTGGACCTTCACATTATGCTGCGGTTCGTTTTCCATCCACATACCTTTGCCAAGAGTTCCTACCAAACAAGATCTTGCACTGCCGCTACCGGTGATGTTAATCCATAAATCACCGGTAACTCATAGTTGACGGCTAACCAACGTCCTTTATGGTAATTTTTCCTGTGATTATTTTTATGTTTAATAATCTACCTAAATTTACTGTGGTACACAGGAAGGGTGGCTGTCCATTACGTTATCTATAACCAACAACGGCAACCCGATATTTCTCAGACCGAGGTCACAGTTGGTCAATGATTATAGTAGTTATTATTGTTGTTCTGTTTAATTATCTTATACTAATCTTTTTTAATGTATTCAGCTATCCTCTGCAATAGACCTATAGGCCAGAGACCAGTATACTTGACGGTCAGCAGTCTCCTGCAATTTAGTTTCAATTTAATAATCTATCCAAATTTACTGTGGCACTTTATTCGGTAACCGTCTACTGATCACTAACAACCATGGTTACTAACGGCAGTCCATAAACTGAATCCATGAAGCCATCTCCCCCTCAGGCAGAAATCCCTCGCGAGCTTTGTCATATTCCAGAAACTAGCTAATTATATTCTAATAATCTGTTTAAATGTAATTGACCCATACCAGTGATATATGGTTTGATTGCTGGATACTCAATCCGACGATATGTGGCCTTGATGTTCATTGGTGTCGTACTTGTATTTCCATGATGTATCTAAATTTGCTGCGCCACTTCACGACGATAGTTTTGAACTGTACGTCATTGCCTATTAATGGACATGGAGCCATCAGTGAGTTTCGTCAGTGATAGGTCATTGCCTGTTTTGCGTTTCTAAAGGCTATGGATTCTTCTGCTCTAACACGGAAATCGGAAATTCAGGATAACAGAAGTTTTGAAGAACATTCTTCGAGCTAGTTCTAGGAATATTCACTGAATTAATGTCGAAAACGCTCGGAATATTTTCCCCCTTGTCATACTAAGGGTAATCTGTAGGGTTTCCCTTATTTTACTACCTAGTTATTTTAATTTTGTTATCTATTCTGAATTCTCTATTTACCCTCGCATTTCCTTGTCAGGATGCAAATTAAGTAGGTGAAAGAGAGTATTTAAACGGGTGAAACGAGAAGGTTAGACAGAGCGTGGTTTCACTATTGTAGCGCACGTTCGCTATTTTGTCTTCCAGCTGTTAATCGTAGTAGCGGCTACGCATTCTGGCTGATTAGTTAACCTATCACCGGTGTAAGTTGCCTGTTAAGTTAAATTAAATTGTGTTGTCTAGCATTATTTCTTACCTTTCGAATCCCCGAATCACTATCAACGGACAACGTTTAAAAATAGTAAAGGAGCTCAAATACCTCAGTATTACAATAGATGAGAAGTTAACGTGGATACCCCACTTACTCACAATAAAAAAACGCACTTCGGCCATAGCCAAACAGCTCCGCCAATTCCAAGGCTACAGATGGGGTCTAAACCATCATGTACAAAAGATCCTGTACATCACGGTCATCGAAAAGATCGTGACCTATGCTGTAGCTGTGTGGGCACTTCCAATGCAGAGCAGAAAGGTAAGGCACCTTTCAACCATCCAGCGTCCTTTCACTTTGAGCATTACTAGAGCGTACAACACGACATCGACGGATGCACTCAATGTTCTCGCAGGGCTACTCCCCCTGCACATAAGAGCAGAGGAAGAAGCTGCACGTCAAGCTTTGATTCAACTACCTATACCGACCACATATGACGGCGATTACTTCACACCGGAAATGTTCGAACAAAAACAACCATTTGTCAACATCCACCCGGCGGACTACGGAGTTGGCATCAAGCTATACGTCCCTCCTTCGACGAACCACAGACCCTCCAGCCATATCATATATACAGATGGCTCTAAAGGGGACGGAAGAGTGGGAAGCGCCATAATAGTTATGTTCAGCAAAAACATCATTGCCCAATGGAAAGGTCAATTAGCAGACAACAATAGCGTTTTCCAAGGAGAGGCTGTAGCAATAGCGCAGGATATACGCTATCTGCTGTGCCATAATATAACAACCAGATCATCGATAAAATCGGATAGTCTCTCAACAATTTATGCCATAGGCAATCCCGAACACTCGTCTGCAATCATAAGAGGCATCCAGCAGGACCTCAGAGATAATCAGCACTTCGACATACACATAGAATGGGTCAAGGCACACGCGGGAGAGCACGGTAATGAACTGGCAGACAGCCTTGCCAAGGAAGCCGCACTTGGCAACGCAGACGAACAAGTCTCAACCCCCTGGCCCATTTCCTACCTGAAAAGGACTTTACGCCTTAAAGCCACAGGCAAATGGCAGGAAGAGTGAGACGACAGCAGTACAGGTCGACGTACACATAACAATCCCACGTACGTTTCCCAAGATAGATGTTGTGAAAACCCTCACTTAACGAGGTACATCTCCGAACATGGTCCATTTCCCGTATACTTCGGGAGATTTGCAATTAGCCAATCAAATGTGTGCAGCTGCGGACAGCTAGGCTCCCCAGAACATTATCTTGCGGAATGTCCCCTCACAACGGGCATGCACATTAGGTTGCCGGCACAAAATCGCCAAGCATTCTGTTAATTTCTAGTTAAACAGAAACACCTCGTAAATAAATTAAATAACGTAATGGAGAAAATTACAGGCTTCGGCACCAACCTGTGCCAAGTCTAGTGCCAAATGTATAAAGTAAAAAAAAAGTATGGTAAAAATGTAGTGTATAGTAGAACCTACATATTACATCGTCATGTAAGTCCAAAGTAGCAATAAAAACAGCCTGTCATACCATGTTGACAAAGCCCTTGTAGGGCCATATATTGATTGATATTTTTTTAGTAAATGCTGGGCCCGAGAATAAATTCCCGGGGGCATATTGGTCTGTTCGACTGCCCACCAGATGATCTAGGTGCTGGATTTGGGCGTCTCGTGCGAGGCTCTCGTGTGACCACACCAAGTGGCCAACTCTAGATGAGGGTGGATTTGGTGCTGTATTGATTAACCGAATGGCAAAGGAACAGTGCCCACATCCTCCGTCGCTTATCGCTTACCTTTCGAATATATCGTTAAATTTAGCTTTAAGTTCTCATTGCAAGTAGTAGGTGTTTTTGTGAGCACGAAGTCCGCGCCTCACCTTTCTGTTAAAGATTTGTGATAAATAAAAAGAGCTTTTTACACCCTTTCCCTCCTGCGTTACTCTTTATGCGTGTGCGAGAAGCTGCTAGGCTAAACTTTGAGATCTTGACACTTTGTATGATAGCCAAAAAAAATCTTATAATTATATCGAAATTCTATTGTATAATGCTTAATGAACTAAATAATCTTTCTGAAAGTACTGATATCATGTGGTTTAATATAATATAAGCAGGTATCACTAGACTACTTATAGCGTGCACTCAACGTCGCCGCGAAATTGATATCGGTGGTCCAGGTATCACTGAAATTGCAACAATCGCGTTTTTTTTATGACCTTATCTGCTGGATGCCAATGAAATAAATCTTTCCAATGTTTCTACGATTAAATCGAATTTTATAAGCTATGCAGACCTTTAATTTTTTCAGGCTACAGTCCACTTTTTCTTTGCCTTTAAAGTTCAAGCACTAATGGAATGCTAATTGAATTTAGAGGTAAAACCAATCTAAAGTTTATTTGGGCTACAACTGGTAAATACAAACTAAAACATAACAACTTAATCATTACCCCTTATGAGGTCTGGAAATGTTAGATTGAATGCTATCAAGCCGGCTGCTAATTATACTCGACTTCTAAACATAAATAATAACAAAGGCAGAAGCTACGCTGCAAAAGAGCGCACTTAACCTGAAGCTAGATCACAAAAGGTACTACGTCACTAGCTAAGCTGCCAAGTTCTCTCTTCTTCAAGTTATTTAAAAAACACCATTTAATTTACATTTTCGCTGCCGCTCTCGGAGGAAATAGAATGACAAATCTGACACAAAGAAAAACTGTTATTAGTTGATAAAACTTACTAGTTACCTTGCTATTAACTTATGTGTTATTAATATGGACCTTACACTTTGTGAGGTTTTGCAATAGGATTCAAATAATAAAAATAATTTTAAAAAAAACGCGCCAAAATTTGAATTTTTGAATGTCGAATGTCTGATTCTTGATATTTTATGTGAAATGTATTTACTTCGTAATGTGTCCATTTGGTAATTTTCACGAACACGTGGGTCTAATGTTGTATCAAACAGAATCATTTCTGTCTTAATTTTCATGTCTTTTTACACTCAATATTTTTTTAACTCTTAGTCTGAAAACTAAAGGTTTATCGATTGCAATTAATCTAATTACCAGTTTCGTTTTTTGTCTTACAGGCAGAGAATATGATAAGTTCGGCAACCTTCACCAGTGGTGGAAAAATTCGACCATTGAAAACTTCCGAAAACGAGCAGAATGCTTCGTGGACCAATATTCTTCGTACGAAGCCAACGGCGAAAATGTGAGTTTCACTTATTTCTCGTCACTGGAACTACACAGAGTAAACGCTGATTTCAATGAGTTGTAAACAGTTCAAATTTTCTATGTTTAGAACCAGTACATTCTTTGACAAACGCGTTTGGCGGAGACTACAAATTTTGCAGATCATTACGTTACGTTACGGCACCATGTCATTCATCAACTACGCTATCTAACAAGTGTTACCGTTACACAAGCTATTATGTAGTTTTAATTAACCTTCCGTGCGGTTTGGCAAAATTTTGCATTCTATCTGACATAAGATCTTCAGTTTATCTTTCAAATTAGAATTACTCAAATATATAGAGTAATTGAAAAGCAATAAACGGAGTTAATAATACATTTATCCTTCTTTAAGTTAGAAATGCATTTAGAAGAGCTTTTCCAAAACTTTTGCACTTCTATGTTGCGTTCTGCTGCCATGCATTTAACATTCACTCGATTTGGCATGTTTTGGAATTGCATGATACGTAACATCTTTGATTCATCCTCTACGTGGCCTAGCTAACAACCGCCTGTTGGAGTGTTGCTATTTGGTAAAGCGTGAGGTCTTTAATGTACAGACTAGTGCAAATTATTATGGATTAGTGAGAAAC
This sequence comes from Stegodyphus mimosarum, assembly GCA_000611955.2. Lineage (NCBI taxonomy): Eukaryota > Metazoa > Arthropoda > Arachnida > Araneae > Eresidae > Stegodyphus > Stegodyphus mimosarum. Next base: position 391,513 of record KK120026.1, on the reverse strand, counting down.
TTGTTACTAAATTATATTGTGGCGTTCTATGGGTTCGTAGATTTCGAGTGATCGATGACAACACTTGATGGAGAATCAAACCACAATTTATTTAGCAAGTTATTACTCAGGACTGTTCCAAAATGACGCTTACAGTCGTCGAAAAACTACGACAAACACGCTGAAGCAATCAGCAACACAGTCTTCACGCTATCAGGCTATAACGGTTGAGACAGCTTCACGGCAAAACACTAAATGCAGCTCCCGACTTGATCAATCGCTCTCGGAGCTCAACACATTCAAGATAAAACTCGGCGATGCAATTAACTCGCGATACCCACGATAACCTCAACAATGCACGGACTCGATGCACAGCTACTCCACGTACAGGCAGAGTTTATATAACTTTTGGCTTGCCTTCGAGAACATTCTGGGCCAAACTGCAAGAATTCGTTCCAGAATGTTCTCCATCCGTCTATATCATATCGCGAATTTTGTCTCCAAATGGGCGATTTTGCGCGAAATCTGGCAACCTTGCCTTCCCTTGCCTTTTTCTGGCAACCCTAAACCCGCTTTGCGAGAAGCTATCTTATTGCGGATGGGCATTTTGTAACAATATTTTGACATAACTGAGAGTGATTTATTATACATTAACTACATTTAATGATATTTCCAAACAAAATATTTATTATATTTTAATCAGTATTAATATACAAATATTTCTATATTTAGTATGACACCATTTCGATTTTAATAATACCTGTATACTTTGGGATTTCTCTTTTGTAAAGACTTTGCTGCTGACACAATCTCATATTCTCTGGGCTTCTTGAACAAATTTATCCATCTCTGTTAATTCTTCTTCATAAATTTTATTTTAGGAAATATTCCGTATTCCTTCCTTGGGGTTCATATCAGGACTGTTTCCAATGTAAGTTAGCATTTGAATTTCTTTAGAAATAAAATAATTTTTCAGGGATCTAGATGTATGGTAAAGGGCGCCTTGTTGAAATATTGAAGGAACCCTACCTTAAACTGTGAAAAGAGATGTTTTTCTAAGATCTTTTTGCATTTTTATGAGTTTACACTCCTTTTGATGTTTTTGATGTGCGTGATACCATAAAGAGATAGGCGGCTCGAAATCATTAAAGATGGAGGCTGCTTGCTCTTCATTAAAATGCAACCGTCTTCCTTTATGTCTCTTTTCTTCCTACGACCATGCTGAATTCTGTTATTAAACATTTGGTTTAATATTTCATCAGAAAAAACAGTCTGTTGGAAAAATATATCAATAACAATGAAAGAAATATTTTTCACTTAGGAAGCAATTAGGAGGAGGTTTTACTTGTAACAATGTCTGAGCATGAAAAAGAATTTAATTTGAATAAATACTTTGCTTCAATCTTAAGAAATTTGCATGGCATAATTCTGGGCCAAGAAAATCGTTTCTCTATCACAGAAAATGTCAACTTAGGTTTTCTATGTTACCTACTATTTTTTAACCCAACTTTGAAAAAGCTTTTCCTTGTAATACTGGTGCTGGTTGACATACCACGATTTTACCACATCCATTTTAATCGTGTGGATGATAATCTGCTTAGATACTTGTTATTTATTTTTATTACATAACTCTTTCCAACTTCTCAAAGATTACTGGGAAGGGATTACGAATGTGAAAATTTATTAGATGAAATTGTCGATGAAAAATCACAAGAAAAGTAAGAAGCAAGGCCACATTTTCTTCTGTAAAGCAGAAAAACTTCAAAGACGATGGGGAGGCTGGCAGCGTAAGTGGCTCCATTTGCCGATCTGAGGAACGATGAAAAATGAATGACGAAGATGAAATCTAGATCAGCGCAAGGATCGTTGGCTTGCGAATCAAGAACCAGCTTTATCGGCGAATTAGAAAACTGGAGTTCACGTTACTTTCTTAAGCGAATTGTAATTCCAGGCTGTGATAAAGTTTAATTTCTTTTTTTCAGCTTCAATGATTTTCAAACGTTCCAATTCAAAATATAATTTCTGCAGCAGGAAATCAGGCTTTTAGCACTTTTTAGCAGTTTTCAAAATTTTGACAAGTCTGTAGGTTTCATCTTCCAGAAGACCGACGAAAGAGTTGTACTCAGAATCCATTGCAGAAGGCGGAGCAGCATTGTCTGGATAACTGAGAATAACCGTTTTGCGGTTTCTGGGAAATGTAGCTTGCCGTTTCGGAAAAAGCAGATGGTCCTAGGTGGTGGCTATTCGATCCGAAAGACATTCGGACACACATAGGTTTTTCATCATTCTTTAGTTTACGAGTGCAGGTTAAATGATCCTTACCACTCTTCAAACATCTAGATCAGTTATTGAAACCGGTTTGGCCATATTCAAATCGCTTGCATCGAAAACAGATCTGGGATTCTTACCCGGACGCTATCTTCTGATAGTAATGTTCAGATTAAGAAGTTTCTTAACCGAGTAAATCTTACGGCCAGTATTCGTACGCCGAACTTCAGCGAAAAGTATCGGAAGCTTCATAGATTCCTATTTAATCTTCCTAGAGAATTGGATGACATTTTTAATTGGGAAACCGAATTCACAAAGCTCTCTTCTAATTTCTTGAGTGTCAGCATCAACTGGCAGTCCTCTGATGAGAATTTTAATCGGAGTATCTGATTTCTATCTAAACATGTTAAACTGAGCCTCTTTAATCATCAAGAAGGCAAACACTTTAACGCGCATTTCGCTTGAAGAAAAGGTCACTTTGAAATCGTCTCTGATTAGAGTACCAGTGAAGTCATCTGTTATATTTCCCGAAAAGAGGGATATTATCTCTTTCCAGGCGACGTCTAGTTAAGGGCAATCTTTCCTTCTTTTTCTCAGGAACAGGAGTTGGAGGCTCATCTACTTGAATCTTTTCAGCATCATCATCAGGGATGAGGTCAGCGAAGGCATTATCATGAGAAATAATGGGTAGATAATCCTCAAAAGCTTAGGAATCAAAATCCTAGGAGTCCTCGTGGGAGTACTCCATGACTCCATAGCAGCGCGTCGGCGACCGCATTCAGAAGGCGAACCGATTTCTCTTCAAACTCTTCAATATTTAGGAGTTCTGTGGTTTTCTCATCAGTGAGGTTCCGTCCGAGCTTTTTAATGCTGCAGAAGTTTATTTTTACGCTTCAACAGTTCGATATCCAGAAATTCTCTTTCCGGCAATTCAGCAATCACTGAATCCATGACTTCATCGTCATTAAGTTCATTAATAACCGACGTAAATGCTTTTCTGGTTATTGCACCATCCACGTAATCTTTTCACAGAGTAGCAAGGTCAGATAACCTTTCGCGATCAACGGCATACGTGCGAACTATTTCGTAAAAACTCGAACAATATCACGGAGCAAAATCATACGCAGCACAGCAACGGATGTTAAACTCTCTCTTAAAAATTTAGATGAAGCTGTATCAGTATCTTTTTGTTTCAGATATTTTTTGTAATATCGTGATTTTCCTCTACTTCTTGTTCAGGTCTTTCCTTTTATCCATTTTAAGTCTGGTTTCAGACACTTAGCTGAGACACACAATTAGCACACGGACATTTAGCCTACAGGCCCTTTAGCCAACAGAACAATTAGCCGACATGAACATCTAGCCGACAGCACGTTTAGCTAACAACGCGTTTTAGAAAAATCATGCAACAATATTTTAGTAAAATATATCCATATTTACCAGCAAAAAGCCATTTCCAGGGTACGTAACGAAATTTATGGACAAGTAACACATTTTTTTGTGTTTATTTAATGCTGTACGGACTATAGATTATAAAATTTGACAGAAGAGCAACATTGAGTTCACGTAGATTTTGAATGTTATAAGACAATTCAATCTATCACACATAGGTTTCTCTATTTCGAAAGGGAAAAAGAAAATTTCAGCAGTGAAAAATGTGAAACCGTTTTAAATGGTAAGTTATGAGTCTAACAAAGCAGAAACGAATGTAGCATGATCTGTCGATGAAATAAGCAATAAAAGATGAAAAAGCTAGACTGTTAGAATTTTGAAAGCATTGAAGAGAACTAAATTGGAAAATTAATGCTTTTAACTAAAGAAGAGACCTTTTTTTAACGTCGGAGCTTTCAATGTAGTCCGATTTATCAATTGAAGAACATATGCAGATAATGTTTGCAGATCGAAAATTATGAATAAGTGTCCAACTGTAATTAGCTATCAAAATTTTACTTTTCGAATGTGCGATTCATGTTCCTTGACGAAACATTTTATCGCTCTTCCAATTTTAACATATCATATCAATGTGTTTTGTTGTATATCTGCAGAAATACATCACACTGATAATTTGCTAAAACGCTGCCGCATGTTTTTGTTTGTATAGTTGTCAGTTAAACATGTTGTCTACTAGACATGTTGTCGGCTAAATATCTTGTTGGCTAAATGTTCTGTCGGCTTAATGTCTTATCGGCTAAATATCCTGTCAACTAAATGTCTTGTCGGTTAAATGTCCGTCTCAGCTAAATGTCTTGTCGGCTAAATGTATGTGTCAGCTAAATGAATACATCGGCTAAGTTAAGCATCAGGAACTCATTTGAATTGTTAAATAAATTCAGAAAAATAACTCTGCAAAAATAAATAATATAAAGATTAAACATATTTACACAACATAATTACAAACAATTTACATATTTACTTGAAATGGATAACAAGAAATTGAAATTAATGAATAAAATTAATTAAAACTGAGTATCAAGTTTATTATACCAGTAATATAACGAAATATTGTTAACTGTTAAAATAAAGTCTCTTTTTACTTTTCCAAAAGGAAAAGGTGCATATAGCTTAATTAATGCAAGCAATTAAAATATATTTTTGTTTCAGTTTGTTAAATATAGGAAGTTTAATTCATTTAAAAATTGTTCTCTGAAACTAAATGCAGATGACCAATTTTTCACACTTTATTGACAGTTATAGGACTGAGAATAGAATTTTTTTGATATTACAGGACTGCCAGTTATAGATGAATTTCTTTTACCCGCATACCGGCCAAATTGATAGAATGAATAGTAATCAAAACATCAAATTGTTCTTGGAAACAGAGGACATCCTCTCTGAAGAACAAACTGGGTTTCCTAGAAACCGATCAACTATCCATCAAGTTGTTCTATTGAGGCAAACTATTAAGGATTCTTTAGATAGAAGGAACGAGATGACGGAGGTGCACATGCATTTTAAATCCAGATTTGACTCCGTTTGGAGGGAGAGGATGGTTTCTAAGCTTAAAAATCTGGGTGTATGCTCCAAGGTGCTGAGTTGGTTCTGTGAATTCTTAGGCTCGAGAAACTGTTGGATACATTATGTAACGGTACCTCATAATGTTTTATACTCTAAACTGGATTGCCGTAGGTTGAAGTTCGCAGCTGCTCCCTTTTTGCAACGTCTACATTAATGATCTGATTCCGTTGCTGAAGACAGTTGAAGTTGAGTGCCTGTTGTATGCAGACGACCTTATTTTTATGGACCCACGTAGCACGAAAGAGTGCTAAATTCGAAATTGAGAAGCAACTAAATGAAGCACGTTTAGAAAAATGGTGTGAGGAAAATAATATATTGGTAAATTTAACAAAAACAGCACTAAAGACCTTCTTCCTTATGCACCGAAATATTACCCCGACATCTTCTGTCAGGGGTCTCGTGTGATTAACAGTGATAAGTGTACCTATTTAGGACTGGGTTTCGATGATAAACTGAGCTGGAAGTTCTAAACAGAATCTTTAGCTGAGAGAATTGAAAAGATTCAAAATTTTAAAACGTCTCTAAGTTTATTCCCGGTCAACACTAAACCAAACTGATAAATATTTACTTTACCGGTTTTTGCTACTGCTGTGAGGTTTTGATCACAGCTCCAAGAAACGTAATAGAAAAATTGGTAATCTTACAAAACAAGGCCTTAAAATTTATTATTGGGGCGGTAAAAACTACCCCATTTAGATGCTCCTTTTTATAAGCAACAGACATATTAAAGTTATTATCGAAGAGAAAGCCATGCTGTTTTTTGAGAAATTAATGAGAATTGAGATCCTTTTTCGGAATCGTTACAGAAATGACCACAGGAATCTTATAATCCAAAATGGATTCCTCCAGAAAGGGAAGATCAGACCTTAAACTGGGAAATGAGAATTTTCATACTTTTCTGAAACTCTGTAGACTTTTGGACTTGATTTGGAAAAATATCAACTAGATCTTATTCGACATAGTTTGCAAAATCAAATATCTCTAGATATTTAAAAATTTTGGCCCTTGAAACTATACCTACCCTTTATCCTAAACCAGACTGGTTTCACATCTATGGTTCATTCACTGAGGGTTCACCAAATTGCTGGCACGGGAATTTTTTTTGCCCGGGTTTCGTTCTACACTGCTCAAAACAATTAAAGGATATTGTAAGTTTTATATAAAATAAAGATATAAGGGAATTTTTTTTGCCGAAAATGGAAGAAGAGAATCACAAATGCAAATTTTTCTGATTTTCAAACCGTGGAGTATGCTAATTTTGAGTTCAACGTCAAAAACGTCGCTTCAGTGGCAGCGAATGAAATTTGACTTTCAACTGAATGAAAGACAATGAAGACAAGGATGATCGGCATTCAGTGACTGCTTTGTTTCGATGAGTACGATGTCTCAGCGAAGTCATTTAACCGATTCAGAAGCTTGGAGAGTTGTTGGTAGGTTAGAAGGGGGCCAAACTCAAGCCGAAGTAGCGCAAACCATTGGAGTGTCACAAAGTGTGATTTCCAGGATCTGGAACCGTTTTTTGGAAACTGGAAGTGTAGGCCGAAGACCAGGGCAAGGTCGTAGACGGGCAACAACGCCCAATGAAGATCGTTATTTAGTGTTAACGGCTCGAAGACACCGAAATATGAATGCTACTCTTCTCCAACAACACCTTCGCTCGGCTACTGGTAGGACGGTTTCAACTCAGACTGTCCGAAACCGGCTCCATGGTGTAGGTCTGTATGCTCGCCGACCGATGGTATGTGTTAGACTAACATCAAGGCATCGTCGCGACCGCAGGGAGTGGGCAACAGAGCATGTGAACTGGAGGAGAAATGAATGGAGCAATGTTCTTTTTTCTGACGAGTCCCGTTTTTCTGTTCATCCTGATAATAGGCGTATTTTCGTCTGGAGGGACCGCGGCAGTAGGAATAATCCTGCGTTCGTGCACGAAAGTGTCAGATTTGGCGGTGGGGGAGTGTTGGTGTATGGTGGCATCTCCATTGACGGGCGCACAGACCTCTACATCATTCGAGATGGACCTCTGACTGGTCGCCGATATAGGGATGAGATCCTCAGACCTATTGTAGTCCCTTACGCTGCAGCAATCGGAGATGACTTCATTTTAATGGACGATAACTGCAGGCCACATCGTGCTAACCTGGTGGAGGATTTCCTTTTCGAGGAAGGAATCGTACGAATGGAATGGCCAGCGTGTTCTCCAGACATGAATCCAATAGAGCACGTTTGGGACGCTCTAGGAAGACGAGTTGCTGACCGCCAACCACCCCCACAAACTCTCCAAGAACTGGAAAGAGCTCTTCTGGAAGAGTGGGACAGAATACCCCAACTCGTGATTAATAGCCTCATTGACTCCATGCCTCAAAGGTGTTCAACGTTGCTGGCCGTCCGTGGAAACCATACCTCCTACTGAAAATGATTTCCTTTGAAGAAAACACCTTTTCTTATTCTTTTTTTTCATATGCACAAATTGTGTTTTTTCCTTTTGTACACAAATGCGCAATAAAATGCCTTTTTTTGTTCCAAATATGTGTAATTTATTCTCATATAGCCTACTACGTCTGTCGACCATGCATCAATCAGCTAAAAAGTTTCCCAGCCACAAAATCCACCTAAAACCGCAATATCCTTTAATTGTTTTGAGCAGTATATATACGTGTGAGTTTGTGGAAAACTGCTCTCGATGGCCAGGTAATACCCATTTATGGGACCCTAAAACAGATTAGAATCCCAGATTTCAGCTGTGACTACGTAGTCATCCTCTCGGACTCCAGGGCGGCACTACAAGCTATTAGAACAGGGCCTGTCCAAACTCTGACGAAATCCTTGAATGCCATATTTATTTGGACAGACTGAGACTAAATTGTAAGTAGTACCACAATGAATTTCTGGTCATCGGCTTTATCATAAAGACCAGGCTGACAAACTTGCAAAAAAAAAGGTGCAGAAATTGTTCAAAAGATATCTACAAATTGTTCTTACCATTCTGCATAACTATAATTTACATTTCTAAATTTTTGAAACAAAAATGGAGAGGTGAACTTATGGCGCGTGTCTTAACCAAGAGCTGGAGGGACATGGCAGAAAGGGAGTTACCAGATAAACCACGGGGACTGAATAGCTGAGCCAGTTTTAGCCTTTAAACTGGTCACGACTGCTTGGCGCGCCATCTCTATTGGATTGGTATTCTTACCAGTCCAAACGGTGCGCTTTGCGTCTTAAATGAAGAAATAGACGAAACCCACATCGGAAGGCACCCGGCGCAGCGTGGAGCCTCTGAGGTGAACAGGTATTAGAGCGCTAGAGGCCAAATAATGAGATATCGACTTTTCTCTCTATATAGTCACATTGTTCCGTTTCTATTATGTTTGTCTCATTCTCTGTCATTGGAAATAACAATAATAATAATAACAATAAAAACTTAACGCAGCTGAGAAAATTTTGGTACACAGTGCAGGTAGTGATAAAGAAAAAACTCATAATATTTTATACAAGGCTGTGCCTTTCAAGTTTAACCATTCCGAAAACGAAATCTAAGCGGGTTAAATGAAGCAAATGCAATTTTTACTAATTTAAATTTTTATATTTATTTGTCTGTAACTGATATTATTAATTCACATTATAAATTTCTAGTTAATTTATGAAATATTGAACTGATAATTTTTATGAACAGTTCCATCAATATTCTAAGAGATGTATTCGACTCCATTAAAGTAAACTGCCTTTTTTCTCCTACAGCTGAACGGGAAGCAGACACTGGGAGAAAACATCGCTGACAATGGTGGTCTGAAGGCAGCCTTTCACGTAAGTTGAATACACCTATTCTTCTGCTGTAGCAACTTTACTGATGAATGATAAAGAGTTTGTCTCTCGAGGAAGCTCCAAGTGAGGCGCCATGCACGTCGATATTTAATTATAATTAGGACAGTAATTTCATGGGGAGAAGCTTGCATAATGCCGAGAATAACTGAATGCCGCTACGCAAGAGAATCAAACTAGCAACGTGGCCTTCAAACAGGCAGAAAACACTTTGATTCTACCCTGGATCTTGGACCTAAACTTGATAAGAGGTCTACGACGCGAAGGCCTTTACCAATCTATATTACGTAGTCCCGAGGGAGCATAAGAAAAGAGAAGCGGGTCCATTTTTTGTCATACCGAAAATCGTGCATTATAGTTTGGAAAAGTGAGTTCGGCCGAGGCCCGAACCCATGATGTGAATAACTGCAGGACTGGATTAAACCGGATAACCTATTGGAAAGCTGGCATGATCTTGAAAACTAATCTTCAGCAAACGTTAACAAAATCTCAACAGCTTCGATCGCGGTTAACACTTTTTCAGTAGTAGTCGTGGGGTTTTTCATTTTTTCTGCAATGTGGGTGATGCTGTTCATTAAGGAGAAAACTTTGGATTTTAAAAAATTTGAAGAATATCCGAAACTTCATTTATCAGAATATGAGGTTTTTCTTCAGCGTTTCGCTGTACGTGAGGAAGTTAGCACTTCAAGGGTTCTCTTTAATGGCATTTAGTGGCGGGAAGTCATCTTTCTTGGGAATTTGGACTGTTTCTTCTTTTTTATAAACTTTCTAGAATCTTTTTTGGTACACTATACAAGCTTGGTAGGAACTTACATGATTATCTTTGCAGAAAACACAAATGGGTTTTTCGTGTGGCTTCCTATTGGAATCCCACTTGTTTGTAGGTCAAATTTTGAATGCTTTGTGTAGTTATTGTAAAGCGAGAAATGGATGAGTTCTTTCTATTTTTGCAAATCCAGAATAGTAAACATTTCAGGAAACAAATTTGAAACAGGAAGTAAAACAAACAGGAAACAGGATGTAAAACTACTCATGAAAAAAGGAACTAAATTTAGACCAATTGAACACATTCTTAAATTTCCATTGTATGGAAAGCATTTCTGCAGATGTTGATAATCTCATAATGAAATCAAATTCAGAACTAAGTTTATCTTCTCATCTATTTAAGGAACGGAAGAATGAAATTATTAATCAAAGCAAAAAGGTAATCGATTACCTTAAAGGATTTAAAGAAATTAAAAACTAGAAGAATTTACTTCAGATGTTTTTACAATTGAAAAAACAATTTACGATTACCAAAATTGATAAAGCAAGCAATAATTTCAGTATATTATGTAAAAAGTTCTACAGGTTTCTAATTGAAAATTAACTGCAAAATTCAACTACCTATTGTACACTTCCAAAAACAAAGAAAAGACAATTATCAACGAAATTTATTCTTTTTACAAAAAATCGAAAATTTCTCTTTTCACTACTAACAATAGATTTTTCAATCTCTATGCTTTACGAAAATTTCATAAAAATCCTGTCGAATTTAGATTTATTACAAATAGTACTAGAAATTTTCAGAAGAATTTTGATAATATTTTCACCAATCTACCTAAATCAATATGTAATTCAATCTGTAATAGAAAACCAAGGCTGATAAGGTTATCGTTGGATTATTTACGACAACTTGCAAATTAAAGTTAAAAACCTAAAAGTTTACAGCATTAGCTGCTATGACTTTAAAATCTCTAAATCTCTATATATCTTACCCACTCAAAGAGATTTATGAAAATTTTGTAGAGTTGCCATTTTTTTTCCTGAAGTGCTTACTTTTCCGGATTTGCAAAAATGGAAAGAATTCCTCTATTTCTTGCTTTACAATAACTACATAGAACATTCAAAATTTCTTACCTACAAACAAATGGGATTCCAGTGGCATGTTCATATTCAACTCATGTTTAACCTATATTTGTTTTTTAAAGAATTTTTAAAAATTTCTTAAAAACTTCTCTGATCATGATTTCAATAATTTTGAACACACTTTCAGATATAGTGATGAAATTATCACATTAAACAATAATAGTATTATTGAAAATAGTAACATATACCCCAACTGTCTTAAACTTCATAAAATCAATTACTAATTGACGATCTTGATGTTAACATTCATAATCTGAAAGAAATAAGAATTTTGCTAAAAGAAGAAAATTTAATTTTTCTACGATAAAACTTATAAATTGGTACTGCAAAGGTAAAAGTTCTAAGGGATCTAAAAAAGGTTTTGAGGGATAAATACACAAACGTGCACTTGTAAATGATCATCTTCATTCGAGCATTATTCACATACTAAAACAGTATACGTCCTATTCTAAAGAAAAAGCGATTGAAAAGATGGTTATTAATCAAATTAACAGAATTAAAAAAGTTTGCGCTGAAGTAGAGCAGCAATGAAAAGAAACTGTGTTTCTGTCCAAAGTTTTAAAAGAAAAGAAAATCACAGTTAACTTCATTAATAGACTTTTAAAAAAATCGGGAGTTGTCTACATCCTGTAAATTTTCTAAAGGTATGAATTTTTTATCTGTAAGCTCAAATAGAGAAGGATAAAAAGAAGGATCTTTTAGAAGGTTTTACAGTGTTTATTTTTATATTTTTTCTATTGTACCTTTTTCTCGACTTAGCTGTTAGTAACATTGGGGCCTTCTATATTCCAGTCATCATCATAAGCCCATGACCTGAAGACTTTTTACTTTTCTAACATTTGTATCTTTTCTTCTTTTTCTTACGTTACTCTAGACTTTCCTTCTATATACAAATTTTAAAAAGTTTTCCTTAGAAGCATTAAATTCACCTTTTAAGGGATTTCGAGCTTGCCTTCTCTATTTTGTTTCGCCAATGAAGCCAAATTCGTAAATCTAAACGTCATTTTTGAATCTAACGGCTCTGTTTATTGTTTCGAAATTTATACTTTGATTTTAGTGTTCTCGCTTCTTTTCTAGTAGATTCTGTTTCTACAATTTAATTTTAATCTTACATTGTGTAGAAAAAAGTGTAAACTATTTACTTTATTCTAATTTGAAAAGTTCTTCAACTGGATGTGATTGCTACTTCGTCCTCTGAGTAAGTTCAACTTCATGTTCTCGGTTTATTTTGTTGTTTCTTGTTAATTTTAAATTCAATGAAAAGGTCTATTTTTATTTACGTCGAGGAGGATTTCAGAATTTTCGAATGAACTGTTATTTAATCCCCCCCCCCAAAAAAAAACTTTAGAATAGTTCATCAGCTTATTTTCAATACAGATACACTAGGGTTTTCGAGTGTAATTGAGTCTGGTGTATCCTTCTCCTGGTAACGATGCATCAGATCTAATTGAATTCCTCTTCATTCTTTGTTTATATTTCTGGTATTGGTATATTTTTTGAAGTATGTATTATGTTTAGGTTTTAATTTCATATTTCTTTAATTCTCATTTTGTATTTATTGAATTTTTTAAAAATTTATTTATTGCATTTCACACCTTTTGGGTCATTGTGTAGAATGGGCTCTAAATTTCTTACTTTCTCTCTCTCGACTCACCCTCTTATATACTTCCAATTACAAAAGTGTTTTAAATGACGAAAATATTCATATTTCGGCGATGCCAAATTTAAAAAAAAATAATTTTCGAGGAATAAACGAAATCTAAGTACATATATAATAACAATTTATATATGTATTTAGTCTAACAATATTTAATGTTAATTTATTTTATAAAAATAATATTGGTTATCATTATAATGGGGAATTCTTCCGACTTTCTTGGATTGTACGTCACACACATTGTATATCTAAGTTGGTTATTAATTCAGCTATTTAATTTAGTGAACTCCTATGTATTGGTTACAAATGTTAATTTTGACCTTCCAGTGTAATGCCCACGAGCGGTCGGGTGGTAAAATCATTAAACACTGGTCGTTCCGACTTGGGCTCGATTGCCAGGGGAACGGGCTGGCTGCATGGGCGTTCTCGTGGTATTTCGCATAAGTAACGTGTATACCAGCCAGTTTCCCTTAGAAAATCCTCCCCGAAGGCATCCCTCCCCTTCAGCAGATAGCCCTAGTGTGCTTTGCCATAATAAATTAAACCAAACCAAGCCTAACCTTACGGTGTAAAATATTTACACTTATTTAAAGAGTAATAAAGGACTTTTACTTTATTCTAATAATTCAGTTGAATTAATAATTTTATAAATATTTGATGTTAATAAATCTAATATTTTAACAACTGTGTAACTATCCACTATATTATAAAAGACAACCGTATTTCATTTTAAATGAAAGTGTAAATGAAATGCAGCAAAAAATGTATAATTTAATAGAATCGTGTGGTGTCCACATGAGATTTTTTAAATAAACTATTTCAGTCGGCTATGCCTTTTATTAATCTGTGCATAAAGCAATGAGGGAAATAGCCAAATCTTAACAACTTATGCAGTCACGGCCGGTTGATATGTTGGCATAATATTCATGAAAATACACTTAGCTAAAGTGGCGCAAGATGCCCACCTGTCACTCCATATTACGTGCGCACATTCACATATCCATAGCATTAAACGGATGTTGAAGAGAAGCGGAGGCGAAATGTTAGATGTAAAGAGACAATCATGAGAACAGCAAAGCTAATGCTATCGTTATTGGACTCAAAATGATGTAGCCAATATCTTAGCAAAGGGACTGTTTTGACTCGAAATCCAAGTTCGTTTAATATCCAATTTATTTCACTTTACAAACACATGCAGATAAATGCGATTATTTACATATAGAGTTTAGTATAAGGATTAAACGATCCGTACATCTTAATGTGAAAAACATTCAGTATTTCAGTAACGTAACTTAACTGTTGCTTACTTAGAACGGGAATTTCCCCTGATCACAACATTCCTGAACAAAACTGGTTGCCAGATTCATAAATAAAACAAAATTACAAAACAAACGATTAAATAATAACACCCAGGAATTGCTAAATTCAATAGGAGTGGCAACAGGGACATGTGCTATTCGTTTTGCATTAAGTTTCGATTTAATTTTAATTGGATAAAAGAATTTATTTTTATTTTTGACATCATGTAAGGATGTCCACTGTGAATATTATAAAAGAATCACATGACAGGGATTCAATTTGAAATGGCGAAGTTCCGATAGATTTCTTTTAAGCATTTTACTATTTTCAGGACAGAAGGAGGAAACAGACAAATTAAAAAGTAGACTTAAGGTGCTACTAAAATTTAAGATTAGAATTTTATTTTACATATTCATTATATGTTATGCAGTCACACGTATTTGTAAGATAAAGTTCTTGTAGAGCTTCTTATGTCTTTTCTTTTTAAATTTCTTTATTTCCCTTTTCTATCTTAAAGTAATAATATGCGTATATAAATCTCATTCTAGTGCATCATTACAAAATGAATCCTTGCCATATGATTCTTACATAACCCTCATGATACATGCATTTATATAATGAAGAAAGGTAATAATAATAATGTTAAAAATTCAGAAACCTTTCCTATAGAGATCAAATGGAATCATAACATCACTATTGTAATCCGCGCTCTTTTCTTTCTTGCCTGTGCTTCATGAACATGTTTTCTGTAGCTTCTTTTGTTTAGTACCAATATTTAAATACTGTAAAAAAGTGAAACGTTCGCTTGTAACCATTGAAAAATGTGTGTATGTTTCTCAGGACGTATACTGTTTTAGTATGTGAATAATGCTTGAATGAAGATGATCATTTACAAGTGCCCGTTTGTGTATTTATTTGCGGGGGGGAAGAGCAGTAATTATTCTGTTCTATCTTCTGTGTCAACCATTTGTGTTATTGCATTATTCAGCATCACTTAACGCTAACATCAAAGTTTCTATTATGCATACATACACACACATATGTATATGATTCTTAATATGTTTGTGAAATATTGTTTTCTTTTGCTTTCAGGCGTATCAGGACTGGGTGAAGAATCACATCAAGGAATTACCCCTCCCTGCCATACCCCTCACCAACAATCAGCTCTTCTTCATCGGATTCGCCCAAGTTTGGTGTTCCACAAGCACGCCGGAAGCCACGCATCTGCAGATCCTGAACGACCCGCACAGTCCCGCAAAATTCAGGTAAAAAAAGACCACAATGTTGAGTGATGTGCAAAATTTTCTAGTCCAAATTTCAAAGAAGCCATTCATCAAATGCCACGGCATGGAGTTGGTTTCTCAGTGACGCTAATGTTTTTGTGTTTGCAGAGTGACTGGAACTCTCTCCAACTCGATGGACTTTGCCCGAGAGTTCAACTGTCCAGCCAAAAGTGCCATGAACCCAGAGAAAAAGTGCGAAGTTTGGTGATCGGAGTGTCGGTCCGGCCTGCCATGGTGAGTAAAGTAACTTCTTTCTAATCTCACACTTACATAATTATTAACACACCAGAGAAGTGTTTTTCATCTTCTATTAGCAAGACAATCCAGTATGGGCCATGGTCATTATCTTCATTTCTCTCTCCATTTGGCCAGTGTTTCCCAGTTGGTAATTTTAATGATTTTAAAAGTCATTGCCGAAGCAATCCAGCAGCCAGCCGAAGCAATCCAAGTTTCTGGGCTTTCCTGTAATTCGTTTTCACGTTGGTTTACAGTTAAAACTTTTAAACATTATGGAAGAATTCGTTCGGCAAATGTGGCAGCAAGTTTCATACTTTGAATTTTAATATCACATTATTTATATAATCTTATAATGATATCGCATTTTTTATCCAATTTATACAATTCTTTGTTATATCCTTGAAGCCATAAGCCGCCAGTGTTAACAGTATCAAAGATTTTTGTAGGATTTCCTTTCTAGAAAAGCTATATTGTATCTTAGCTAAAGTACCTCGGTCCTTTTATATTTTAGTCCAAGTTTCATAGCCATACATAAGTATAGTCTCACATAAGATTAGTATCGTATCCTTTTTAACTAATTTTGATTGTAAAAAGCAGATATATTCAGAAGATCACGCGTATACGTATACGTATACCCACGCCCTTATCCGGCTTAAAATTCCTTTCCCCGGCATTTATTTTCACAATCGTTGGCCGCAGTCATTTACTTCCAATTATAGAAGTGTTTTAAATGACGAAAATAGTCATGTTTCGGTAATGTTAAATTGAAAAAAAAATATTTTTCGATAAATAGCAAAATTTAACTTTAAATGCTGTCTCCCGGTTCCTATACTTATATTCGACTCTCGTATGACAAAAATTAACCAGGATATTTAATTTCAAAATTTGCAATGTTTGATGTCATTTTGAACTTGCTTTGAGGAATCGGTTGAAGTTAAAATAATTCGAGGAAATAAGTTTAATGAAGTGCAGCAAAGAAACTGTATAGATGGTACAAAGAAGTCATGTGGTGTTCTCGTCAGATTTTTTCTAAGAAGAGAAGCAAAATGCTTGTACAGCTCTTTATACTTTTTAATTTTTCCCTCTTTTTTTTAGGGGGAGAGGATAAGCGATAATATATCGTTTATACCATTTCACTTTGAAACGTAACGTGAAATCCAGAAGCAAGATTTTAGAATTTAAATTGTTTTAGAGAGCATTTTTGCTATGTTCAACAATAAATATTTGATTTTAAAACTTAATAGATTTTATTTTTCTGTGATGAGATAAGCAAAATACTTTTATTTTATTTTATACTACTTTTTAATTTTTTTAATAATTTTAATGATAAACTAGTACTGAAGTTTATCTGTAGTTGTCAGATTGTGAATCATGTTTTTAGAATCTAAGCGGTAGGATATACTATATGTAACAAAGAGCATAATCTATAACTGAATAGAAAGCTATTTTTTTTTCTGCGATCATCGGAGTGAGAGTTACTTTTTTTAAACTTTACTTTGAAATCGTCAAATTCAAGGTTAATATTTTTAGAATTTAATCTGCAATCGTGAGACTTAATTTTTACTAAACTTGAATGAAATTAAGAACCTGAAGTCCTAAAATTAAGAACTAACTTTTTTAGACTTTAATTTGCAATCATGAGACTAAGAGGTGATTTTTATTAAACTTGAATGTATAGTCCTGAGATTAAGGACTAACTTTCTTAGATTTTAATCTCTAATCATCACTCAGATCGCAAATTAAATTTGTTTAACATTAAACTGTAGTAAAGATAACTTGTTTTTTTTTTATCTTTCAGGTTACCAGATGAAAATAGATTTAATCTTCCATTCGAGCTTTCGAATTCGTCGTCAATTCGTCTCCGCTGGAAGATCCAATTCGAGTCCTAGGAAGACGAAATATGTTCCAAACTCCCCCTCGTCATCACTGTCCTCTTCACTCTTAAGGAGCTATCTTGTAGAGACGGGTGATATATGTGGAAAACGGATTCCTGTTCCTTAATGTTGGTCTTTGACCAAGATTGCACAGAAAACGAGATTGACTCGGAATTCTACATCAAAAGAGACCAACTGCGAAGGCAGCCTCTTTATCCACCAGAAATTCTTGGAGGAAAAGTCAGTGTTGTGCTTTTCTAAATCAAATTGTTTTTCTAATTGTAGCTGTGCTCCAAACGGTTTTGCAGAGCGACTAAATCTGGAAACACTATTTCTAGAGAAATCTGAAGAACCAAGTACTCGTCTGTCTCTGTGACCGTGAGGGAATATTTTCCACATTCGTTTTCTGTGGTGTTCTTCGAAGGTGGTTGTGTTAACAACTCACTTACTTCTGGCATATCCTACTTGCTTCGTTGTAGATCAGCGGTTCTTAAACTGCAGTCTCGGACCCCTGGGGTTCTGAAGGGATTTTTTTAAAAATTTGTTATTTATATTATGAGATATTTTGTTCTTTATATTATGAGATATATAATAAAAATATTGCCCAAATTAATAGCTAGGGATGAGGTAAAATGACGTCGCATGAAGGGGGTCTGTGGACTGGAAAAGTTTACGAATCGCTGTAGTAGATGGTACAAAGGTATTAGAAACATTCGTATATCTATATTTTTTGTCAAAACTCTATATTTCGCCGTGCGCTAAAAAAATGGTGAAAAGTCAAAAAATGATATTTTGTATACGTCCCAAATTCTTTACCTCTCAGTGTTACTGACAGCAGTCTGACCATTGCAATTACACTAAAGTAAATATTCACTTTTGGACCAAAACCAGACAAGAGGGGTGGATCCTCTACCGTGGTGCGTTACCTTTGTAGGTTAGAAACATCTTTTATTAATTACTGTAGTGCTTCAAATGTCAGTTATCAATCATGAATTATCAATTGGCCTTGCTGTAAGTTAAATTAACAGTTTGTGGGGTTTCACCTTCTTATTTCACAGTTCAGTCCTTGAAACCCCAAACACTCGTAAACGAATAATCGCTAGAGTGCGTGAACAGAGACGTAAGACTCAAGAACGGTTAACTACCCTTTATTTCTCAAAATAAATATGACACAATCAACTCCTAACTCGGAGTGCACAGCAAAGCCTCCACTTGGGCTTGAACTCAAATTCATATAAAATTAAACTTAACTAAGCATAACTAGAGCTAATTGAAAGATATAGCCGAAGCTATCAAAATTCTATGTAGTTGACCCCTAAATTAAGTCGGCGAAGCCAAACAAGGACCTAAAGTATGGCCGAGCCTAGCAATAGCTTAAAGAGAGACGTAGCCAAAAGGCAACTGCGCGCTAGTCAGGAACTCGGGCTCTCTAACGAAGTCAGTGAAGCATTCAGTTAAATACTGCTCTTACTCATTCGCATTAACCGCGTTTCTGAAAATATATTCTGGTAGGAAATTGTAAGCTGAAGCTAGAAGGGATAGGAACGATGCATAAACTTAAAGTAACTGTTATAAAATTAGGATAAACCTTACAAATTATAAAACAATGCTGTAAATGTCAGTTACCTGTAATAAATTATTAGTTACCTAAATGCTAAAATTAAGAGTCTTTAAAATAATCTAACTTTGACATTTCTAAAATAATAGTGGAATGAGAATGACTATAATTGAAGGGATTTATATTTATTTTAACTAACGCGTTAAATTTAATTTTATACTTACTTTCCTATAAGCCTTTATTTCCCCCAATTGTCAATGCCAGAATACTTAAATTTTGGTAGCGTGCGTAAAGTAATGCAAATTCTACTTTGAGGAGAAAAGGGTTAAATACTGAGTTTTAGAAGGGAAGTTAGAGAGTGTGGGCGAATACTGTACTTTTGTAGCGAGAGCTTCTGCTTGGCATTTATTGCTGGTTAACGTGGCGTAACAGCTATTACTTTGCTGCTACTAGACATTGACGCTGTTTCTGGAAACAGGATATTCTGAGTCCTGTAGCGTGATTCTAGTACTTGTTAATATCTTCGAATTTTTAGTTTAGTTCTTGCTACTTGAGTTACCGTCCGAGGGAGGCGTAGTGTGTTAGCGTCAAGTCGACTCATTGTAAATTTTAAAAGAGTTAATAAAGGGTTCTTTTACCCTTCTCCTGTGGGGTTTTTACACGAATTTCAACTGTTACTTTAGAAGGTAGACCAGAGAGGCCTACATAATAATTTATTATCTTTATAATTATTCTCATTGATTATAACGGTAGTTACTTATCACATTATAAAGGTTCACCATTACTATTTCTATAATCATTCTCATTGATTATACAGTTACTTATCGGTATTTTACAAGTTCATAGTCGCTGGCTTGGAGCGTCACAGAAAATTTCAGCAGTTCACTAATATAAAGTAAAGTAACTAAGAACTTTGGTTATCGTCAAATTCATTATTAGACATGAAAATTTCTGTTAGCTCCCGATGTATCCGATTTCGGGTTGGATGTGTCTTAGAAGAAAAGAAGTCAAAATGGGAGGGTCATTTTTAAATTATAACAAAAAGAATACTACTTATTCATGACATTTTGGGAACCACTGAAATTTCACGACTAAACCCATAACGCTCCGAAGGGTAAGGCCATTGCTCGTGGGTGACCTACGGATACAGCGAAGTATTTCGCTCAGTTACTTAACAGTTACTTGTGGAAGCCAATGCAGTGTTTCATTCAGCGGAAACACTGATTTAAGTGTATGGCTATTAAATATATTGTAGCGTAACGTTACGTAAAATACCATTCCAAAATTTTGAAGCAGTTCATATAAGTACGTTTCTAATATTAGTAGGCATATGAAAGCTACTATTTTCGCATTGTAAACAGAAGTATCGGTTTTACTTATACGACAAGCAGCATTATTTGAAATTAAATTCCTTAAAATTTCGCCACTATTTTATTACGTTGTCAATATTACAAGGTTTGCTCTTCTCGATCGAGATCAGTCGATGTCAGGAAATTGACTTCCTTAAGCCGTAAGTCTTCTAAAAAAGAAATTGTGACTTTGTTTCTCCCACTTCTGTGAATACAGTGGGATCACTAAGCAGATATATAAGGTACGTCACTATCTGGAGCAAGTGAAACAGTAAGATTTAACCCTGAAAGAGCATACCCTTGTGTATCTGCTGACTTCGGTCTGTATAAAATCGCTCCGTTATACTTCCCGTATGTGTCTTAGATATTGCTGATTTAGCAGTGTCGTAAGTTTCTATGCACTAGCATGGTCAGACTGTAAGTTTGTATTTTTTTCCCAAGTACAATTTTTCATTTCTTTGTGTGAGCCCAAGTGTATTTGACTTCAAAACGTTTAGTGAGTCCTAAAATCTCTTGAGAACCAACCTCACTACTGTATTCTCTGTACATTGTTTCGTTACGTTGTCCGTGTATATTGCAGTACAACAATTATCCAGGGACCGATTAACACAGTTTGAAACTGTAGTACAGTATTTTTCGCCCTTTTTCTATTAATGTTCTGGTTTTTATGAAAGAAAAGAGAAAAATATATTAATTGCCTCTGTATGAATGGTTAAAAAAAAAGAAACAGCTTAAGTGACATTTATTTGTTTACACTAATAGCAGTCATGTACTATAGTCTGTTACTTCAGAATAGGCACTTCAAGGTCATTTCTGTCTCTTCCCCAAATCATGACTTATAAACCGTGTTAAAGACTGCTGCGGAGAAAAGTCGAATCCACTAAGTTGCTAAAATCTCCCTAATTCGCTCTGTTCGTTGAAGACGACGCACATTACGATCGTATATGAGGGAAGGGCCGCTACGGCCTTTATGTGCCTGTTTTAAAGTAATAGACTACAGTAAGTTTGAATTTAGAAATCCAAACAGTTAGTTTGGTATGTAGTACATGGCACAAGAAACCGCTTTTATAAATTGAAATAACCTTCTAAATGTTTTTAGAATTGATCAGTTGAGAATATTATAAATGAAATATACGGGATTATGACAAAAGAAGTACAATCAACTCCATATTAACCAAGCCCATTCTCCCCCCCCCTTTCGAGGAAAAAAATTGAGATAACTGATCATTTTGGAGTTTTTCTTTTCCCCCATCCACAACAGTAGGTAAGTTAAGCATTCGTAATCCTAAATACATAAACATTTTTGCAATAAAAATTGAAAAGTTCTAAGCGACATTTTTATGCGAATTAGAAATCAATGCATTATTCAAGTTCTTTTGTAACTATTTTTAACACCATTTTTAAATTAGTTTTTTCATTTATAATTCTTTTTTTTTGTCATAACCAATGTCTTTCTTTTGTTTTGAACACTGATTTAATTTACGTAATCCAATGATTCATTCTACAGATTAAATTGCTTGAGAATACTGGTAAAGTTTCAAAAACGTGCTTTTCTGTTAATTATAATATGCGCTGTTTCTTTCCCTCTGATTTTAACTGCCGTCGAAGTAATGGAGGACATCGTTCTTTGGATTAGCAGGTTAATCGGGAGTCGACTGTATTCCTATTATTTATCTTCTCTTAGCACATTTTAATTGTTGAATGGATTACTTACAAGAGGAAAGAAATTACTTAAAAGAAGAAAAAAATTACTTATGGAAGAATCTGTGAAAGAAACTATGTAAAACTGTGAAACTATGAAGTCGTCTGCTATATTGCACCCACTTGCCATACACCTTTTGTCCGTCTTTTAAGGCGTAGTGGAA